>CAUYPK010061192.1:0-19831 GCA_963574355.1 Loris lydekkerianus
CTTAGCAAAGTATCCCAGGAATGGAAGAAAAAGTATCCAATGTACTCAGCCCTACTATGAAGCTAAACTAAAGCTTTCACATGAAGGCTATAACCCAACTATACCACAAGACTATGGGGAAAGGACCAAGGAAGGGGAAGGGAGGGGGGAGGTTTAGGTAGAGGAAGGGTAATGGGTTGGGCCACATCTATGGTGCATATTTTTATCTATAATAATAATAAAAAAAAGAGCACGAGGGACCAAAAGTGGGAAATACGCCCAAAGGGCATGCTCCACGTTGGTGTGCGTAAGGCTCAGAGAGTCAGTGAGTTAGAAATCCATTGCAACAAAATGAGGCAAATAATATCAATGTCATTCACATCCACATAAATTTGAGAAAATTTCAAACCCAAACAATGAAAACGTTATAGAGCACTTTAAAATTTGGAATTGCTGTTATACTGAATGTCTTGGGGAAAAATACGATAATCATGTTTAAAAGTCATTCCATAGAGAAAGAAAGAAGGCAAACAAGAGAAACAGCAATAGCACAGGCATTTATGTGCATGCGCGTGTGTGCATGTGTACACACACATTGCCTACCCATTTCTCTGTTTCTTTTCAGGGAGCTAATCAGAAGTTGGGAATAATCAACTCATGATCCCCAAACCCCAGTTGTTTCCTTCTTCCTTTCTTCTACCATAGGCAATGGTAGATAAAAATTTTGGGTTACTAAGGAAGTTTTGGGTTACTTTCCACTTTTTTCTAATCAACTTAGTTTGTTGCCAGGAAAGAGGAGAAAAGAGAACGAGATAATGAGTAGGCAGAACATAGAGTTGGCTAAATAGTCGCAGGCTCTAATTCCTTTTCCTGTTGCATACATTCAAGGCTTATAATTGGCTTACTAAGGCTTCTGTGACAAAGTGCCACAATCTGAGGGGCTTAAACAATAGGAATTTGTTGTGTCACAGTTCTGGAGACCAAAAATCCAAGATCAGAGTGTTGGCAGGGTGGATTCCTTCTGAAAGCTATGAAGGAGAATCTGTTTCCTACTTCTGTCCTAGCTTCTGGTGTTTTAATGGCAATGCTTGTAGACTCATCACCTTGATCTCTGTCTTGATGCTCCTTCCCCTTTGTGCATACCTGTCTCCAAGTTTCCCCTTCTATTAGGACGCCAGTCATAGTAAATTAAGACTCACTGTCATTATCTCATTTTAACATGATTGCCTTTGTAAAACCCTGTCTCTAAGGTCACATTCTGAGGTATTGAGGGTTAGAACTTCAACACATAAATTTTGAAGGAACTCAATTAAACTCATAACAAGCCTGGCATGGAAATGTACAGAGAAATGAGAACGTAGGGAAACAGAAAGCCTAACAGCTCAAACCTTTGCTCTCTGGCACAAGTGAACAGGAAGTCATTCTTCTTGTGTTTATAAGTTGTCATACTCATAAGGGTCTGAGCTAAGAAATATTTTATCATATGCATCTTGGGTAAATTTCTAAAGCACTTACTTGTGCCTGTTTTATGACATTGACAATTTTATACCTTGTCCTACACTTCATTATGTACACAATTTATCTCTCTCATCAGACTATAAACTCCTTGAAAGCAGTATCTAATCTACCTTTGTTTCTATTCCTTGACTTAGCACAGTACCTTGTATAGAATAGACACCCAATACATTATTACTGAGTCTATAAATGACTGTCTGGATTTTATAGTTACTGAGTTCAAAGTGTTTACAAACTCATTGTCAAGCACTACATCAGTCAGCATAAGTTAGGTTGTGCTGCAGGTTCAAACAGCTCCAAACTCTCAATGACTTAATGTAACAAAGTTTATTTTTTGCTGAGGCAAAGTCTTCTACAGGTGCAGGCAGTTCCTTAAGGGGGTCGTCTGCCACAGGGGAGCAAAGCATCCCAGGCAGCTCCATCTGGTTTTCCCATGACAGGGGAAGAGACCATGAAGAAGCCTGCACTGGATATTAAGTGCTTCAACTGAAAAGTGACACAGAGTGACACAAGTCACTCTGGTCCCAGCCTTTGTCCAGAACTAGTCACATGACCCTACTCAACTGCAGGGGAGCTAAGAAACAGTGTCTTCTACATGTCATGAAGGAGAGGAGGAATAGAAATGCTATCAGGCACCTAGAATGGCAGTCTTTTTCTTAAGAATATATCCTATATTAACATCCTGTTTTAGACAGTGTGTATTAAGCTCTCACTATGCACCAGTGTTCTAGGTGCTGGGATCTAACAATGAAAAAGACACACTGGAGGCTAAATTCCTGTGTGGGGTAAGGATAAGAAAAGACTGACCAAATAAATTAGTATTTACATGCAGTGATAAATGCCACAAAGAAAATACTACAGGAAAATTTGATGGTGAATAACTTCCCTGTGATCTCAGTGCCAGTATGTCATGAGAATCTTAGTCTTCTGTTAGGAAGTTAGTGCTTATTTTTGCACATAACTCAAAACGTAATAGGGTCATTCCTATATGATATTAACTAGAAACATATGAAATGGAACCTTTAAATAACTGGAATTTGGACCCCTCCATTCATATTTTTAGGTATTAAATTCCAAGCAATGGGAAACATAACTCACACAGAATATTTATACAAAGAAAAAATAATTTAAAAAATGAAAACGCACTCACTTCATTTTGGTTATCTATTGCTGTATAATAAACCATTCCCAAATGTGGTTTAAAATAATAGCAGTCATACATTTGCTCATTATTATACAATTTGGGCAAGGCTTGGTGGGAAAAATTCATCTGTGCTCAATGTCTTTTGGGCTGGAATATCTGAAATGTCTTTTTTATTCACATGACTATTGACTCAGATTCATTAGTGTAATTGTTGGGCTACCTGGGCATCTCTACCTGCAAGTGCTCTCTTCAAATGGCTAGCTTGGACTTCCTCACAGTGGCTTTCAAGATGGAGTATTCTAAAAGGATAAGTGCAGGGGTCTATCAATCCTTCGCTTACATCACATTTGCTAACGTTTCATAAATCAAAGTAGTCACATGGTCAGGCCCAGAGTCAATCTGGGAGAGATTTGCACAATTGTCCACAATTGTGGGGGGGAGGCATAGCTCATTGATGGCAATCAGAATATTCTTTATCATTGTCAACCCTTTGACCTCTAATCATTCTCATTCTTCTTTTAGAGGCAATAAATTAAACTCTGTTCTTGATGAGATCCCCCCTCCCCCCCCCCAAAGTCTCATTCCACTGTAGCTTCAGACTCGGGCTTGAAGTCTAGGATCTCATCATATAAATGATGAGGCTCCTTAAGTGTGGCGGCTTCTTATCTGAATACCTATGAATTGAAGTGATAAGTTGTATTTATTCCATAATCACCAACCTATAATGGTGAAGCAAGGATTGAAACCCTGCAATAAAAGTTCCCATTAAAGAAAGGGGAAATTAGAGAAATACAACACTCACCAGTTTTTAGCAACCTCAAAATCTAGTTGGATACATATTATCAGTTATTGGGTAACTCTAGTTCTGATATTTGGGAGGGATTCTCCATGGCTCATAATTGCAACTGAAGGACTTTTTCAATCTTCCTCCTGCTCATAGAAGATTGAGAGCACAGAGGCTTCCTTTCATTTCGAAATACCTTTGTTTCTTTTAGTACAGTCTGGCAACTCTTGTGCTAGTACAATTCTCTTTAAAACTTTGTGGGTTTCTTATAAAGTTTATTAGGGGTTCACTTCATTAGACAAAAATCATACCTACAAAACTGTTCAAGACTGACCTTTTTCTAATTTTGTCTGTGAGTCAGGGTGCCCTGGGATAATACCCTGAATATTTTTAGAAGGTTTTTTTTTTTTTTTTTTCCTAGCTGAGAAAGACTGAGGATCCTTAGAAGTTTTTTTGTCTATCAAAGAAAGTTTATGGGGGAAGGCCCCAAATTTTTCTGAGATCTCAAAATCAGCATCCTTGATTTGATTTTGACTTTGGGCCCCATTTTAATAGTAGTGCCCTGGATTTGATGCTTTCCATGACATAATTTCTTACTTAAAGGATATTTTCCCAAGGATCACTGGAGGTAAGAATTTACTTTGTTTTTGAACCTAAAGTCCTTTGCATTTTCTTTGAATTCTGCTCAAAAACTGAATAGTTAACTCTTCGGTTTATCTTACTCTTTCCATAATTTATCTTAGGCAACTAATGGATGCCAGGTTCTACTTTCAACACTCTGCATAGATATCACCATAGTTTGATCCCTAAATTAATTGAGCATCTTTTTTATTTTCCATGTTACAGTAGGTGATAATTTTGCTAATTAATTTCCCCACATGTAACTTGGGTTTTCTTCTCCAGGTTCTGGAAATAATCTCTTTGCTCTTCTAACTACCGCTATCTTCTTAAGGTCTATCAAGCCTCTGCCTTTATACAATTCCAAATCTCATGAGTTTCAGGTTTTGTTGTAGCAGTACTCCACTTTTGGGCATCAATTTTAACTTTTGAATTACCTCAGGGACTGTTTCTCTAACTGGTCTGCCAGTACATAATTGAGGTCTCCTTTTCTCCAGTTTCCAATAGCTCTCTTGCACTGACCTTCCATTTTCCACTAATACTAAAACTCAAACCTAAATGTTTTTAGAGTTATATCCCTAGGGCAATAAGTACACATATAATTTGGTCTCCTATATGATGACCTTCTGGATCATCATTTTTAGCACTGCACAGATATAGTTGCAGTTATTACTATTTCTTGATTGGCAAAGACTCAGGTTCTTTTTAAGCCTTTACATTGTATTAGGTATTATAAGCAATCTAGAGATAATTTAGAGCAAATGGGAAAATGTGTACAGGTTATGTGCAAATATTACATCATTTTGTATGAGGAACTTGAGCATCCATGAATGGTTTAAATTTTTTTAATTTCAAAATATTAAGGGGACACAAATGTTTTTGGTTACATGGATCACTTTTGTAAATTCTTGAGTCGTATCTATAGGTAAGACCACCATAGTGTTCATCGTGCCTGTTAGGTAGGTTTTCATCCCTCCCCTCCTATCCCTTCCCTGTGCTTGATTTCCACTGAGTTTTACTGCCCTCTGGGCACCTGCATGTTGATCGGTTAGTTCCAATTTAATAGTGAGTACTTGTGGTGTTTGCTTTTCCATTTTTTTAGATACTTCACTTAGGATAATGGTTTCTAATTCCATCCAAAATGTTGCAAAAGGCATTGGTTCATCGTTTTTTTGTGGCTGAGTAATACTCCATGGTGTGTATATGTATACACACACACACAGACACACATGCATGCGCACACACACACACACACATATATATATATATATATGTACACACGCCAAATTTTGGTAATCTCCTTATGAATTGATGAGCACTTGGGTTTTTCCACATCTTTGCAGTTGTGAATTATGCTGCAAGAAACATTCAAACATACATGTCTTTTTGACAAAATAATTTCTTGGCTGGGTGTGGTGGCTCATGCCTATAATCCTAGCATTCTGGGAGGCTGAGGATGGAGGATTACTTGAGGTCAGGACTTTGAGACTAGCCTGAGCAAGAGAAAGACCCTGTCTCTATTAAAAATAGAAAAATTAGCTGAGGATGGTGGCATGCACCTGTAGTCCCAGCTACTTAGGAGGGTGAAGGAGGATGACTGCTTGAGCCCCAAAGTTTGAGGTTGCTGTGAGCTAGGCTGTGGCCATGGCACTCTAGCCCAGGTGGCAGAGCAAGACTTTATCTCATAAACACATACACATTAAAAAACTCAGTTCTTTTTCTTTGGGTAGATACCCAGTAGTGGGATTGCTGGATCAAAAATGGTAGGTTTGATTTTATTTCCTTGAGGAATCTTCATACTGTTTTCCATAGAGTATGTACTAATTTGTAGTCCTACCAATAGTGAATAAGCATTCTTTTCTCTTGGCATCTGTGCCAGCACCTATTGCTTTTACACTTTTTAATAAAAGCTAATCTAACTGGTATAAGGTGACATCTCATTGTAGTTTTTATTCGCATTTCCCTGATGATTGGAGATGTTGAACATTTTTTTTTATATGTTTATAGGCCATTTGTGTAACTTCTTTGGAAAAGCTTCTCTTCATGTCTTTTGCCTACCTTTTAATGGGGTTGCTGTTTTTTTCTTGCTGATATGCTTGAGTTCATTGTAGATTCCGATTATTAGCCCTTTATTTGATGTATAGATTGGAAGTATTTTCTCTCATTCTGTAGGTTGTCTATTGGATCTGTTGCTTATTTCCTTAGCATGCAGAAGCTTTTTAATTTGATAAAGTCCCATTTAATTATTTTTTGTTGTTGTTGTTGTGATTGCCATTCAGTCATTTTTGTAAATTCTTTGCCTAAGCCTATATCTACAAGAGTTTTTCCTACATGTTCTTCTAAAATTATTATGGTTTCATGCCTTACATTTAAGTTTTTTTGCATCTTGAATTATTTTTTTTGTGAGTGGTGAGGAATAGGAATCTTGTTTCATTCTTCTGCATGTGGCTATCCAATTTTTGCAACACCATTTATTTAATCGGGATTTTTTTACTCCAGTGCATATTTGTGTCTGCTTTGCCAAAAATCAGTTGTCTGTATGTGGATGGTTTTATATCTGGATTCTCTATTCTGTTCCCTTGGTCTATGTCTTTATTTTTGTGCCAAGACCATGCTTGTAGTATAGTTTGGAATCTGATAATGTAATGCCTTCAGTGTTACTCTTTTTGCTTAAGATTACTTTTGCCATTTTGGTTATTTTCTGGTTCCAAGTGAAGCACAGAATTATTTTTTCTACAACTGTGAATTATAACATTAGTACTTTGGTAGGGATTCTATTGAATCTGTAAATCACTTTCAGTAGTATGGACATATTAACAATGTTGATTCTATTGATCCATAAGTATGATATGATTTAATTTTTCATGTGCTATTTCTTTCCTTCGTGTTTTTTAGTTCTCTTTGTAGAAATCTTTCACCTCCTTGATTAAGAATATTCCTAGGTATTGTATTTTCTTTGTAAGTATTGTGAATGAAATTGAATCTTTGACATACAAACTCTCAAGACTCAGTCAGGAAGGAACAGAGAGACCAATAATGAGCAGTATCTGGCCCAACAACAAGAAGCCTTGGACCAGATGCATTCACAGCTGAATCCTACCAGACCCACAAAGAAGAGCATGTAACCATACTGCAGAAATTATTCCATAACATCAAGAAAGATAGAATCCTCCCCAACTCATTCTACAAGGCAAGTATCACTTTGATACCAAAGCCAGAGAAGGACTCACAAAAAGAAACTATAGACCAACATCCCTTGATGTGAAAAAAGACATGAAAATCCTTAACAAAATACTAGCAAACTGAACTTGACAGCATATCAAAAAAAAATCCACCATGACCAACTGAGCTTAATCCACGGGATGCAAGGATGATTCAACATACATAAATCAATAAATTCCGTTTATGTGATTCACCACATAAATAGAAGTAAAAGCAAAGACCACAGGATCATCTCAATAGATGCAAAAAATGCATTCAATAAGATCTAGCACCATTTTATTATAAAAACCCTCAAGAAACTAAATATAGAAGGAACATATCTAACAATTATAAAATCCATATATGACAAACCACATCAACATCATAATGAATGGGGAAAAGTTGAAAGCATTCCCCCTAAGAACTGGAACAAAACAAGGGTGCTGGCTATTACCAGTTCTATTCAACATAGTACTGGAAGTGATAGCCAGACTAATATGGCAAGAGAAAGAAATAAAAAGTATCCAAACTGGGAAAGGGATGGATGAATTATCACTTTTTGCTGACGATATGATCTTATTTCTAGAAAGCCTCAAAAACTTCACCAAGAGTCTCCTGGAAGCATTTCTGTACACCAATAACAATCACATTGAGATTCAGGATTTTTAAAAGAAATATTTCAATCAACATTCTCTCTCTCTCTCTCTCCTTCCCTCAAAACACTGAGTACTTTCTAAGATCTATGTCTATAGTATTTGGCTTTAGATACAGAGATAAATTATTTTCTGGCATGACACTTATTCTAATGAGAAACTTGTTCACTATTTATCCTAAAAATTAAATTAACCAGAAAAGCTGTTTTGGTTGTTTGACAACCCAAGGATAAGGAGCAAAGTTTTGGTTCAACTCACTTCACTTGTTGGCAAACTTCTACTTTTGGTAATCCTGTTCCTGAAGTCCACTATCCTTACTTACATTTTTCCTAGTAAGCCTTTGCCCTCTGCTTGATTTCCCTCAGAAAGGGCTTATCCATCGTTTTCCTGCTTTTCTTTACACTAATACATCCATCTCTGCACTTTCTTCTTTGATTCCTCTAGAGCCTTGCCTTTGACTAAGTTTCTCCAGACTTACTGTCAGTACTGTGATCTTGGGTAATCATTGCTGTCTCTGATAAAATAGTGAGATTTAGATAGAGATTTTTCTGGAGACATAATATCTCAACCCAAAGCATGTCTAAAATTATAACTGGACATATGACGGAGATGAATTGGCTTTTCAGGGTTACTTAAGTTGCTATGGCAAGTCTATATGGTCTTTGTTTCTCTGTGATTCTCCAGGTGACCCATGTGTTGGAGAAGTCATGCTCTCAAGTGTGGGCAGAACCAGTGGCTGTGCAATTAAACAGACCCAAGATTTCTTTTAGGCCAGAGAGGTTTGCAAAGTAGGTCTGGCTTTACCCCTTTCCTTAATAAAAATACCATATTGTTCCTCAAGTTGCGGAAAGAACTTGATTAGTAAGAGAATAAACTCTATGTTTCATGGTCATCAGAATTTAGACCGCAAGTATTATTAAAATTACGAGCAGCATTTGCTTTTCATATTTACTTGAGATAAATCTATGTTATCTCACTTAAATATTTGACATCTGAGGATGATTTCTGACCTCACCCCTTTTATACCTTGGTATAATTTTCTTTTATGATTGTTTATAGCATAGTTTGCAATGGTTGGCCTAGAAATCAGAAGGGATGTCAAGATAGTGAGTGTGACCCCCCTGACAGGGTTTTCAGCACTGGGAGTTTATTTACCTGCACTGGGAATTTTATCTGTGAAGATGAGACAGAGGCAGCAGAGCCCACGGAAGGCAGTTGGGCTGGGGTGGATGGCCCAGAGCCTGGCTCCAGAGCAGACAGAAGATACCATAACTCTGCTCTGTCTCTTGCCACCTGTGGGAACAGTCAGGCTTGGAAACTGCTACATTTCTGTAATTGTGGGGAATGTTCTCAAGTGAAGAGAATACTGGAAAAGATTCACTAATTTCTGCAAACAATAGTTTCTAAATGTATAAAATGCAGATAATAACATCTGCCCAGCTTTCCCAAAGATGAATTATATTTATAGTTCTGGCCATTTGGGAGATGGAAGGTGTTCATACATTTCTGAGAGAGTTTCTGCAAACCAAAACAAAATATGTTCCTGCAAGGAGGGGTAGATTTAGCTGAGTTTCCGACTTAGCTTGAATTCCTGTTGGTGGCCAAGTAAAGTTGCTTTTTCATGCTTTTTGGGAAGTAACCCAGACAAAGGGACTTTCCTTTCTACTTTTGTAGCTATTGGGAAGAATTTTTTTTTAATCGTAATAAAAATAGAAACTAAAAATGTTCCCTTTCTTTGAGTGTAGTTAGGTGTGAAACAGCTTAAAGCCATCATCTAAACAGTTATGACAAAGCTGCTTTTTTTTTTTTTTTTTTTTTTTTTTCCAGGGAGGAAAGGTATAATCCTATTATCTTTCTGTGGTTATCAGCACCACTTGAAATTCCAATTAGCGCAGCTAATCACCATGGCTCCTCTGGTACTTAGCTGGCAAACAGTGAAGTCTAATTAATACTTCAGAGTGGTGGGTAAACGGCATTTATTTTACTCCTGCAGACACATTTTCTAAGTAAAATTCTGATTTGGGGCTTGTTGCATTGGAAAAGAACAATTTTTATAGAAGAAGAACAACAAAAATGAATTGTGTATGAAACTAACAAGATCACAAGATCCATAAGTGATCTTGTCCAGTGAAAGGGCATAGAGGTCACAGGGAGAAAGGTGGGCCCTCGAGGGCCAAAGGCATACTACTCATCCTTTTATTGTTTTTAAAAAGAGATCTATAAAATAGGAGACGAATTATTCATTTAAACTCAAAATTATAAAGAGATTTATTACTGTTTGACTCTTTAATGATAATTCATTTGATTAGAAATAAGATAAAATATTATTAAAAACGTGGGCTTTTGGGTTTTTTAATGCAAATGACTTAGAGCCAAAGATCTCTAGCAAGTCTATTATAATAACCTGGGTGATCTTCAGGCAAAATAATACTTTCTGTGTGGCCGGTAGGCATTTGAAATGGAAACTGGATCTTGGCTCAGGTGCAACTCCTGTTCTTCCATGCAGAAATTTTCTATTAGCACCTGCCCCCCCCACCCCACCCAGTTCGGAGTCCCACCATCTCCTGTCCTTCCGAGGTCCTGGTGTTGATTCGGATGAGGATCAGCTTCACATATGGAAGCTGATTGAGCTGTGCAGTGTTGACCTAAGGCCTCATGATGACTAATGTGGTCTCTGTATGCCTTGAAGAAAGAGGTAGGTGGGTTCACAACTTAGCCCAACCCACTGTGGTTCCTGAAAAATTACTGTGCCTTAATGTCAAAGAAAAGTGCAACAATATTAACATAAACCCAAAGAATAAGGGCCTGATTTTCTTTCAAGGCTGTCTCTCTCTCTATAAGCCTGGTGGGTTCCTGTGTGTGTGTCCCATAGTAACTTGTTTGTAATTAAACAGTTGCTTTCTTCTCCTTCCTTGAAAAAAAATCCATATTTACAGAGAACGCAGAGTTTCTAAACCAGAACAGGCTGTAGAGAGGATAATGAGTGTTAAAGGCTTGCAAATTTCTTTGGTTTTGAGCTCAAGCCTTTGGTTGGGTGCTGGTCTGGGAAAAGGAGACTCTTATTTTTAAGACACAAAATTTGTGTTTAATTTTAGGGAATATGAAAGAGCAAAATGTTTACTGGGGAAGGGATTTGGAACCTTTTATAGGTTTTTTGAGTTTTGCAGATAAAGGCGATCCACACCGCTGTTCTTAGGCAGAGCCGTTCTGCAAGTAGCTCTCACAGGAATGCAGAGCTGCTCCCCCATGTGTAAGCATTATTCTGTATAATTATGGATATTTTCCCTTCCAAAAATATTTTTTTCCAGAAGCTGCTATTTCAAAGGCTTTCAATTCTGTGTGTCATTATCAAATAATCTTTTTTGTACTCGTGTGTTTATTATTGGATTGCAACAACGATAAAGCTCTAGGGATTTTGTCTCCTTTGGTATGCTAATTAGCCAGTTTCCTTTTGATCTTTTTCTAACTGAAAAGAGTGAAAAGCTATCTCGGTGGGGAATCTTACTGCAGTACATTCATCTCCTCATCTCCATAATCTGAGGATCAGAGGAAGACAACAATTTTACCGCTGAATGAGAGCTACTAGAGGCTTCAGTTGGAGCTCACTGCTGCCAAATAATCCCTCTGGCACCAAGAGTTGGGCACCAGGGAGGAAGACACAGAGGAGGGTAAAAAGGCACAGATATTTCACTTGGCAGAGTGAGAGCTCACTTGTTTTTATTTCATCAGCAATCCAGGCAAATGTATGTCATTTTGCCTAATTCTTAACTTTCAGATTTCTTTCTCCTATTGATATATTTTTAGTGACAACACTGAATACTTAGTTTGAAAAAACTGGCTCCCAAGGGGGGAAAAATATGCTAATGACAAAATCTGTTAGTCCATGAAGCTGCCTTTCAAAAGACAAAGTAAACCCACATGTGCAGAGGAACTGGGGAAGATGCTTTTAATGGCTTGGAGGCACATGTTTGTGTGGTAAATTATGGTTGAGAATGTATGGAAAAAGATAAGTTATTGGATTTTCAGTTTGATTATTTATTAGTATACTGTGGATAGGAATATTCAACTTTTTATTAAGATTTAAGGATTTAGTACACAGGCTGGGAAGCCAAATAGAAAATTCATCATCAATATCACCGCTTAGCATCTATTGAGAATGTATTAATGGGGCAACATTGCATAATAAGGATCACACAAATTGATATTCAAATACTGTGGTCACAACCCATAGACACTCACAAATATGCGTACACATTAGGTTGAACTATGTGAAATTGCCTTTTTTTTTTTTTTTTTTTTTGCAAGGAAAAAGTAATTTCAAATGGTTCAACCTGTTTGGGAGGTGTAATCAAGCTTTATTTATTTATGTTTTTCAGTTTTCATACATTCAAAAGAGTTTCAATTTTTTTAACATTGTCCCAATAGAGGTCTGATTTCAAAAGTGCTGCTATGGCTGAAGGAATTTGTAGAACAGTCCCAAACCTGAGGTTTTTTTTGTTTCCTTGATGTTTAGAAACCAATTTTATTTTACTTATTTATTTTTTATTTTGAGAGAGGGTCTCTCTCTGTTGCTCTGGCTGGAGTGCATCATCACAGCTCACTGCAACCTCAAAGTTCTAGGCTCAAGTGATCCTCCTGCCTCAGTCTCTCTAGTAGCTCGGACTACAGGAGCACACCACCATGCCTGGCTAATTTTTTTCTATGTTTTGTAGAGATAGGGGTCTCCCTATTGTTCAGGCTGGCCTCAAACTCCTGACCTCAAGTGATCCCCCTGCTTTGAGGAGGATCCCAGAGTGCTGGGATAATAGGTGTGACCCATTGTGCCTGTCCTATAGAAATTAATCTTTACTCTTTGAAGGTGCATTTAAATTTTGGAAATAAAGGAGAGTCATTGAAATCATTTCCTGTGAGTAAAAAACTTTATACTGAATGAAACTATTCTGAGTTTTAAACTAAGCAAAATTTGAACATGAATGAGGTAGTTTCCTTGGATGCCATATCAACCACCAATGATGTATAATTTTTTATTTGGAAGATACTTTAAAGATCAGGTGGTTGAACATTCTTTACACTTTAATGAACTTAAAGATCTTAATAAGGTAGGATTGGGTACTGCCATAGAGATTGTGATTTATTAGGTTTAAAAGGACATCGGTATATCTGTATTTTTAGTGTTTGTCAGGTAATTCTGATGTAGAAGGTTGTCAACCATACTTGGAATGTCCACTCTTATTTCTAGAGATAGACACTCAAAGTTAGTGATCTGCTGGAAATTATTTGACTACACAGGATTGGGTCCAGGGCAGAACTCCGTCTGTGCAACTCCCAGGAGAGCCTTCGGAAAGTACTTTCCAGGTCTGAATCATAGTCTGGTATTTACTAGATAAATGGCATCCAATCACTTTACATGTTTTTTTAAGCCCTCATTTTCTCATATTAGAATGGGGGTAATACTGATATCAAGCTCACAGTGTTGTCAGTAAATTGCTTGCTCTAGTACCCAGCAGATACTAGTTGCTCAATGAACGTCAGCCACATTATGTTTATCCAAAGATTTTTATTATGGCTCTTTATAGTTATTTCCTTTTCTGTCCTTGTTCCTTTTGTTCCTTTTCATTCTCCTTCCCCCTACTCTTTTTTTTTTTTTTTAACAAGCATCCCACCTTGGCCTTCTTTCCCCATGACTTTGGCCACACTTGGTTCCTGGTACTGTCACCAGACTAGAGAGTCATGGCTGGAAGATAGTGATTAGTTATAATAACTGTCTGGGATCCTCCCTGAGAGGAACAGCTGGGTCTTTTCACATTTTGTCTTTATGCCTAATTAACCTATAACTACAGCCCTATTGGGGTGTTACTACTGAAAAAAAAAATAGTCCTCCACCGTGAAACCAAAGTGCTCAGAGATCGAAGTTATTAGCACAGAAATTCTCTTTTTGGTCCAGAGATGCGGAGGGCAAGGAGCAGGATGTGGGGCAGGGCAGCTGCCCAGCTAGTGGTATTTGCGCTGGCCCGCGGGGCTCTTCAGACCTGGCTCTGAAGCCAGAGGCACTAATGACGTGCCACAGAGAGAGAGTCAGCATGCGGCATCCATGGAAGGTGCCAGTGAAGTATTTGCATCTCTTTCCCATCTGTTCCAATCACCCTTACACCCTCCCATTTGCTAACAAACAAATAGGCAATGGGCAACCAAATGCTGCCCAAGCTACCTGATGCTGTTAATTACTACGACTGTTTAGAGCCAATTATCTCCACAAAAGCAAAACATCTTCATGTAGCGTTCCAAATGGATGCTGTTTTGTCTGGGGCAGAGGCAAATTGAACACTGTGGTTTGGTTCAAACTAAAAGGGCTTTTATTTGGCATAGTTTTCAAAGACCCATTTGCTGTCTTTTTGTTATTTTTTAATTTTATTGTAGCTTTGCAGATGCTACAAATACTAAAAATTCAGTCAGCATGATTGAGGTGTGATAACTGTAAAGACAGCCATAAGGACAATTAAGTTCATGAACTCATCCTAGGAAAAGTGCTACCTACCTCATTGCTGAATATCACTATGGTACCTTTGGAGTACTCCCCCCTGGGAAGCTATGCACTGATGCCGGTACCTTTACCCTTGAAAGCAATTTTAGAACTTTTTTTCTGGAATGGTCATTAGAGCTATCATTGTATGGAGTCTGACAATTTAAGTTCGTAAACTTTTCCTAGAGAAAGTTTGTGAACTTGCCTCTGTGACCAGCACTGATAAAAAACATGGCAAAGCTTTGCCAAATTGCTTGTCAAAATCATCAGAAATATAGCAGACCAAGTAAACATGGATAGAGGAATAATTAGAAAAATCTTCACTGACATCTTGACGATGAAAAAGGTGTGTGCAAAAATGAGTTCTTGCATTACGACAATGCACTAGTCACACAGCACTGTCTCTGAGGGAGTTTTTAGCCAATAAAAAATTACTGTATTGGAACACCTTCCTTACTCACCTAATCTGGCCCTCAGTGATTTTTTTCTTTACCTGAAGATGAAGACAATATTGAAAGGAAGACATTTTGATGACATTCAGGATATCAAGGGTAACACGATGCTAGCTCATGGCCATTCCAGAAAAAGAGTTCAAAGATTGCTTTGAAGGGTGGACCAGGCACTGGTTTTAGTACACAGCTTCCCAAGGGAAGTACTTTGAAGGTGACTGTAGTGATATCCAGCAATGAGGCATGTAGTTCCTTTTCTAGGATGATTTCACAAACTTGTCAGGTTCCATGTATGGATGGTATACAGATATGTGTGTCTTTGAATCTGTGTGCATATATGTAGGCACACATGACCAATGCAGAGTACATATTGTCAGATCAATCCGATCTTATTCTTCATTTGGATACCATAGGTATTTCTATATTCATTCTCTCTGAATCTCTGTTTGGCTAAAAAGTATCATGTAAACTCTATAAAACCTCTATGTAACACAATTGTGAACATATTTATTTAAACTTTCTTGGGGGAGTCTACTCTAAAACTTCATTTATTTAGCACCAATGATTATACAAAAACCTTTGAGATAACTCTCTTACCCTTAGTATAAGTGAAATGATGCTTACATAAGACAAATGAGGTGTAAATCTGAAATAATTATCTGATTTTCTGGTCAAAACATTTCAACTAAGGAAAAAGTAGGCTATGAATAATACATTTTTTTCTGCTGCCCTGATTAATGTCATTGGACAATTGCTTAGTTCTTCCCCCTTTGTTCAGAGGCACAAGCTGAGTCATTTCTCTCTCATGTCCCTATTGCAAAAAACGATGACAATTTGTATGGTGAGTAGGTGCATGATCCAGGCTCTTCTCTAAATGAACGAAGCTTCCAGAATGAAGTCAAGCACCTGGGGGAATAGGATGTTGATAAACTTGTATCTGGGCTGAGGATGCACCTGGAAAGGGCTGACTTTTCTTGGGCATGCTTTCCCCTTTGTTTTTCTAAATGAGAGGACCAAGCTCTCACATATGGGTACGATGTGCGGGTATATGGCACACATCCCAGGTGAAGGGCTCAGCTACAACCTAACAAATGCAAACAGTGTAACCTAATCACACGAACCCTTATATTAACCTGAAATGTTAAGTAAATACATTAAAAAAATAAAAAATAAAGAAGAGGACCATCACATGTCCTGGCAAACACCACATAGTCACTCTTCCTGGATGAAGTTAATCTGAACTGGAGAATGTTTCTCTACCCATCTCGTCATTCATTCATTTGCCATGGGCACACAGTCAAGTTTCAAGTCTAGCTAACGTAAAAACTATGGGAAAACCAGGAAGTTTTGCTCATTTAATGGAGTTTGAGAAGCATCAAGGTACTTCAAGGCCTAAGACACACTATCTTAAATAGTCCAGATTTTGTGATTATAGCATACTTTTTTGAGATTTAAAATATCAAAATTATTTTTTGATAATGCTAAGACCTGCCAGCTAGTATTAATATTTAGCAGTGATTTGGGTATGTGTGGGAGCAGTAATATCAAATACTTCAATTTATAGGACTTCAGGTGCTACTGAATAGTGACCGTAAAATCCAACTGGTGATTGAGCTGAACTTCTTAGCTACCTCCTTTTCATCATGTTGAGTACTAGGAACTAGCTATTCTGAAAATGGTCGCTCTGTATTGCGCTGTCTCGCAGCTTGTTAACTTGGAGTGTGTGTGTGAGACGGAGAGAGTATATGTGTATGTGTGTAAACATGGATGTGAATGCATGTGTGTGTGTGCGTGTGTGTCTTTGGAATGTCCATAATATAGATCATCATATAGGCCTCTTTACTGAAGAGAATTGAGAGACTCTTCCAGAGAAAGTTATTCAAGTAACCTAGTATGTACCTAAATGTACTTTTGTGAATTGGTTTATTGAAAAGGAATAGATGTTTTCAATAAGCTTTCGGCTCCTATCATGCTATGTGGCTGCATTTGGACAGTGTCCATGGTAATCTGTGCACCCGTCCATGCAGTGTTTATTTTAAATCGGTCTTTTTATGTATAGCATTAAGTATCTGCTCATAAACAGGACTGAGCAATTTCTGAGTGGGAGAATATTCTTCATTTCCTTACCCGTGTGATCTGTAAAACCGCTGTGGGTATAGAACATTTTTGCCCGGAATATCATTATAGAGCACATGGGGATATTTGTGGATAAATATTTTCATGCTTTTCTGGATGAAAATATGTGCCCATTGCTAAAATACTTTTGAAAAATGAACCTAAAAGGCTAGATAATTATCTTCCATTCCTTTTTCTGATGAAATTCCTCTCTGGATTGTCTCCATTCCAGCTCATGGGTTGTAGCAACCAAGGCTGATTTCATTGCTGCTGTGTTCTGATGCGCCTCCCTAATTTCAGACTAGGTCTTCATGACACACAGTGAGTGGAGTTCTATTAGTTTTCTACCTAATTTAAGTATCTGGGGGTTAATTGTTTTTTCTCGTTAGTTACTTCAGCAGATACTTATTAAGCAAAATTTTGTGTCATCCATAATGATAGTTCTGGGAAGAAAATGATGACTGTAATTCAAGGTCCTGAAGGTGTTCTTGGAGTGGTGGGGGAAGCATTCTCTTAAAAAAGTGAGATAGACAAGTGAAGGAGGGAGAAAGGAATTGTTTTCATGGTATTACGGAAGTTTGTTAGGAGAAATGACACAGAGGAGCGGAGGCTTGAATGGACGGCTAGGAGTTTGTCATGTGATGGAGCACAGGGAAGAGAGTGAGAGAATGTTCCTGGGTGGGGCCTAGCTTTATAAAAATAAAAAGTTGTGATTCCTCAGCCTATCCTTAAGGCTGAGGAATCACAACTTTATTTTTCCTCCTTTCCCAATAACTATTCTAGCATTGCCACTTTTCCTCCTTTCCTGGGCCTAACTCTCTTCCACAATCTTCTGAATCAAGCACTTGACTCACTATAAAAGTACGAGACACTGAGCCTGACGAAGAGCAATTCTTTTGCCTTGTGTCTACTGTGCCACCTTCTTAGTCTAGGACAAACTGATTTCTTAGTTTAGAATTTTTTGAAGCAGGGGATTGGAGATCAAAACAATACTTTCTATTCTCCAGAGCTACCTCAGCCTCTGTGCAATAATTTTGGAAAAGGAACAGATCCTTTATTCCCATAGAAAAGATGCATAATTTGGGTAGCTCACAGCTCTGGCCCGAGCTTACCCTAGGCTCAAGAGGTTCACTTTACATCAAGCCTAGTTTGAAACTGGTGTCTATCTGATTTTTAATTTTATTTCATGGTCTTGAATTATGAGTCATTGGTTTCTTTCTTTTTTTGTTTTGAGATGGAGTCCCACTTTCTTGCCCCCGGTAGTATGCTGTGGCATCATAGCTCATAGCGACCTCAAACTCTTGGGTTTAAGTGATTTTCTTTCCTCAGCCTCCCAAGTAGCTGGTACTACAAACGCCTGCCACAGTGCCTGGCTATTTTTTTTGTTGCAGTTGTCATTGTTGTTTAGCTGGCCCAGGTTGGGTTTGAACCTGCCAGCTTGGATGTATGTGGCCAGCGCCCTAACCACTGAGCTATGGGCACCGCCAGTCATTGGGGTTTAAGTGCCCTTTAAATAGGTCAAGATGGACAAACCGATAAAACTGGACCAAAAACAAAAAGCAAAACAACAAAAAACCAGACAAGTACCCTGATATTGCAGCAAAATTGGCTTTTGTGTATAGGAACGGAGCAAAAATGCTCCTTGTAAACAGTGAGTGCAGTTTTATTGTCATTGGGTACGAACACATCAACAAGGAATTCCAGCAAATATTCTTTTGAAAACATCATCGATGTTCTGTTGCGTTTCATATTAGGTGGGACTGCAAATCTGCAAAGGTCAGAAAATGGCTTCCCTTCAGGCTCCTGTGAAATGTTTTAACAAGTCAGTTAGCACCAGCTTTAGTTACAATGTTGCATGGAAAACAAGGCTAAATTGCCCTTTCATTCTGGCATGCATGTTCCTGATTTGTGTTGATTTTTGTAGAGCAAAGGATTCACTTTATGACCCCTGAGATTACCTATTCTTGTACTAACACCTGTTTTGTCCTCATGTTACATAAACAATAGTCTTCTTTTGTCCAGGAGATAATTTTTTATGTAGTGTGAAAATAGAAGTCTTCTATCCTTTGGTTCTGAGAACTTTGATCTTTCTTATCTTCTGTTTTCTTTAGTCAATAGCATGAAACAAGCATGGAAAGTGTGGTGTTGAGACCCTGGGCTGATTAATATTATTTACTGAGATGCTTCTTCCAGTCAATTATTGCAAAATTATTACAGAAATGAGAGACATCAGACCTCACCTGCAAAGAGGCATCTGGAACCTCTGTTTTTTATTACCTTCCACGCTTTTTATTTCTGCTTTATTAGTATAACTAAGATTCTGTGCCTGGAAAGACAATTCAGGTTATTTCTACAAATATTTATCAAATATGTATGTGAGACTTTGTACTAGGTGTATGGGGGCTGCGGGAGAGGGAATAGCATTATGGGCAAAGACAAACAAGAATCTGTCCTTCCTTATCTACAAGGACACTAAAATTTTGAAGGGGAAATGTTGACTTGTAAGCAAAGAGGAATGAAATGAGGCTTATGGTGGAAGCATAGGCACAGTGCTTGGGGCAACCTAGAGAAAAGGGAAGTTTTAGAAAAGCCAATACCTCTTGAGCTGTAAAAATCCTTACAAACGGAAACTCATTACTTGTAGCTCAGTCTGTTCTCTGGAACTGTGATACGATGGTCACTATGAAAGTTTATTTATTTATTTATTTATTTATTTATTTATTGTGGAGAAGGGGCGGGGAAAGAAGGCGGGGGAAGAGGTGCGTGACAGGGTCGGGCCAGTGGCATGGTACCACGTTGGCTGTATCTAGGTAGAGGCAGTTTCAGGCCGGGCCTTGCTGAGTCGTTGCTACG
>CAUYPK010061193.1:0-44585 GCA_963574355.1 Loris lydekkerianus
TTCTGTAAAAGTTTGTGACCCAAGCAATGTGAAATCTCAGCTATTTTGCTCCAGACAGCACTGGCGAGCAACCTTCCCACTCAGTGCAGGAGTCCACGCTTCTCAGATCATTGCACTCTGCTCCCAGGTTCTCCTGGAAGCTGGCAACTATAATCGGCTGTGTGGGAGGTGCTGCTTTGTTCCCTGCAGCGGGAGCTGGGTCCCGCAACTTGCTTTGTTTGCCCCAGCTGGAGCTGGGTAGCGCGACTTGCTTTGTTCACTGCCCCGAGGCACTGGGTCGCGCGGCTGGCGTGGCTGTGGCGGGAACCAGTGGAAGGACTTGGGTACCTAATTCTGAGTATTATGATTCAAAAATTCCCTTTTCGATCAGGACCAGTAAATTAGCAACGCAGCCTGAACCGCCAGCCCTCTCCAGCGTTCTCCAGCAGGAATGTTGTGCTTCCACTGAATCCCTGCTGGTCTGGGGGAGGGCACCCAGTCTTAGTTCAAAATGTCTGTTTCCCTGGCGAGCTCCCTTCCACTGTCCAGATTGCCCAGTTCCCCGTGGTTTTGAGGGGCTCTCCTTTTGGCTGTTCTCTCAGATCAGGATTAAATATCTGTTAATTTGATTTTAGCAGTGTTCGTAAGCCCTCCGTAAGGGAGGGGGCCTGCTGGCCGATAGGCCAGGCAGGGAGGAATCTCCACGGCAGAGTCGGTGGTTTCAAATTACGTCACAGATATAGCAGTTTGCCACCTCACTGAGCGTCTCCAGCTGAACCGTCTCATGCCAATATTCCACAGTCAGGGAAAGTCCAGACACCCCTTTTTCTCTCCTGATGGTTCGGGAGAGGTGGGCTACACGTCTGTCCTGTCCGCCTTCATCACTAATTTTGGTTATTTATTTTATTTTACTGTGTTTGTGATTGGAATTTTCTTCCTTTTGCAATTGCTTGTGATGTCTCTTTAAGTTGTTAACTTCCTTTCTTTCTGTTCTATTAAGGAATGCTTGCAGTGCTATAAATTTCCCTATTAGGACTCCCTTTGAGGCATCCTAGAGGTTCTGATAATTTATGTCTTCATTGTGGTTTTGTTCCAAAACTTTGTTAATTTCCTTTTTAATCTCGTGTATAATCCAGCTATAATTCAGCATGAGGTTATTTAGTTTCCATGTTTTTGTATGAGTATGCAGATTCTTGTTATTAGTTCTACTTTAATTCCATGATGGTCAAAGAAGATGCAAGGAATAATTTATGTTCTTTTAAATTTGCTCAGGTTAATACACTTGTGGTGCATCTTAGAAGAGTATATGTGAAACTTAGTAAATGTGGAATGTAAATGTCTTAACACAATAACTGTGAAATTGCCAGGAAGGCTGTGTTAACCAGTGTGATGTAAATGTGTCAACTGGTTTGTGAAACTAGTGTGTGATGCCCCATGATTATATCAATGTACACAGCTATGATTTAATTTAAAGAAAAAAAAAAAAAAAAAGTCCCAGGAGGGGCCAGAAAGGGGAGAGGGGTGGAGAGAGCATCCCTGCTGGGGTTACCTGTGCTTCAATCAGGGTGAGAGACTTAGGAGGGGATGCAGCTGTGTGTAGCCTAAGAACCTGGGGAGACCTTGAGAGGGTGCATGGAGACGCTTGGTCCTCAGCCCCTTGAATCCATTCCAGACCTCTTCCTAGATGCCACTGTCATCGTCTGTTGCTGCATGGAGCTGCCCTCCAGCCTGGCAGACTGTGGGAACCATCTCCTGTCCGTGTTTGCTGAATGAATGGATCGTGTATGGGTTTTCAGATGGGCCACTGTGTAACCACAAGGAGGGTACACTAGGCAGGCTGGTGCTGGAATCCAGGAGAGTGAGGGTGAAAATTTTGGGGGCAGAGTTGCCAGGCTTCAGTGAGCTGACTGGAGAGAGGTTAGGACTAAGGTCAGAGTCGTGAGCCCGTACACTGGAGGGCCCCAGTCTAGATGATATATTTGGCATCTATTCAAAAGGGCTCCCTGCCAGGGCCTGACCTTCTGACTCTCTCTCCCCCCACAGCAGCCCAGCCTTCTCCTTTGGCCCAGGACCCACCCACCTGCTCTTGCCACCCACCATGTGACCTCTGTGGCCTCCTCCAGATTGAGTCTGCAGCCAGGGGCTCCCACATTCCTCGTTACGCTGGCGCTGGCCAGCAGCCCCAGTTGCTTTGGGAAAGTGTGGATAGGAGGCTCCCACGGGTGGGATGCTATCCCTCCCTTCCCTCCCCTACCCTGGGGCTGTGCAGGGATTAGGACGTCTTCCTCCCTGGCTGGTCTAATTCCTGCCCACATGGCCACAATCCTACCTCCGGTTGAGCTGAGCCCTCTCTGCCCTCTCCTACCCTCTCCCCTCCCCCAGTCCCCACCATGTGTCTCTGACCTCTTGAAGGGCCCCAGCCTGGGTGGGTGAAGGGAGGGGAGGGGGAAGGGCAGCACTGCCAGTTAGGAGGTCATGCTGGCAGCTGAACCCCCACCTTGTCCCTCAGCATAGAAGGAAGTAGAGTGTCCAGAGAGATTAGGACGCTTTCTCCTAATCTTTCCAGTTTTCTGGCTTGGAGGTCCCTTTTGATGAGACAAGGAAAGAGGGCAGCACAAGTGTTGAGGGAAGCCACGTTGAGCTGCAGGTGCCTGCAGAGGTCCTGGAGAAGGGTGGATGGGGGTGACGGCACATGCTCTTCTTTGGGTGGCTCATTTGTCTGATGCTGCTTCGCTGCTCCAGGCGGGGAAGGGGGCTGGGGCATGGGTGACCTTTTGGTGAGGAGGCCCGGACATCAGGGGGGTGAGGATGAAGGGATAGTTAGATGAAGCCAGAGATAGCAAGTTTCAAGGAAGTGGCCCTGTGGTGGCTGCAAGCTGAGTGCAACTTGAGATGGGGGCAAAACTTGGCCTATAGGGTGTGTCCAGGTGGTTAAGGAGGATGAGGGGTGAGGCTTGGGGGGAGCCTGGTAGGCATACGTGTATCAGTGCTCACTGACCAGGTTTCATGGAAAGCGAATTTAAAATCAGCAGAACTAGATAGTGGAGTCACACAGTAGAAACGTGCTGGGCCCATAAAATCAGCAGAACCATGACAGGGCCTTCAAAATTTACTGGAAACCAGGCTGGGTGCAGTGGCTCATGCTTGTGATCCTAGCACTCTGGGAGGCCGAGGCGGGTAGACTGCTGCAGCTCACAAGTTCGAGATCAGCCTGAGCAAAAAGCGAGACCCCGTCTCTACTAAAAACAGAAAAACTGGGGCAAGAGGATCGCTTGAGCCTGAGTTGGAGGTTGCTCTGAGCTATGATGCCACAGCACTCTACCCAAGGCAACAGTTTGAGACTCTGTCTCAAAAAAAAAAAAAAAAAAAAAGATTACCAGAAACCCGGTACCTAAGTTGTAAAAACATGATTCTATCTTTGCATACAGAGAACAAGATAGATAAAAATCATGTTTTCACTGAGGAAAGAGAAAAAGGAAGGAAAACACAAATGTTTGGGAACAGCCCGACTGAAGCTGGCATTTCCATGCGCCCTCTCCACCTGCTTGGCATCTGTCTGGCACCTGTCTGACTTGTTTACCACTGTGCTTGGAAATATTTCCTACTCCACTTATTGACATCCTGACCAAGGTTGGCTGTGATTTCTTTTTTAGAAGCTATGATCAGTTAAAAACCTACTCCGGGCCACACCTCTAATCCTAGAACTTCGGGAAGTGGAGGCAGGAGGATTGCTTGAGCCCAGGAGTTTGAGATCAGCCTGGGCAACGGCGAGACTCTGTCTGTACAAATGAGAAATAGAGGCCAGGTGCAGTGGCTCCTGCCTACAATCCCAGCATTCTGGGAGGCCAAGGCCGGTGGATGGCTTGAGCTCATGAGTTTGAGACCAGGCTGAACAAGAGTGAGACCCCATCTCTAAAACTAGCTGGGGATAGTGGTGGGTGCCTAGGGTGACAGAATGAGATTCTGTCAAGGAAGAAAGGGAGGGAGGGAGGAAGGAAGGAATTGCTAAAGAAAAGAAAAACAAAAAGGTTACATGGTACAGGTTTTTGTGACCACAAACAGATTTATCATGTTGTTTGCTGTTTCGTGTACGTTTAGAAGTTTCCATAATGAAAGGTTTCAAAAGTTAGTCACAAGCTGGTGACTGACAAAAAATATACGTATTTTTTGGAGATAGAGTCTCACTTTTTTACCTTCCGTAGAGTGCTATGTCATCATAACTCACAGCAACCTTAAACTCTTGGGTTCAAGCTATCCTCTTGTCTCAACTTACCAAGTAGCTGTGACTACAGGCACTGGTCATGCACCCAGCTATTTTTTAGAGATGGGGTCTTACACTTGCTCAGGCTGGTGTTGAACTCCTGAGCTCAAGCAATCCACTCGCCTTGGCCTCCCAGAGTACTAGGATTACAGGTGTGAGCCACCGTGCCCAGCCTTAAAAATCATTTTTAAAAGATGGAGCAACTGGATTTTTTAAACTTCTCTACCTCTGGAGCCGGTGGTGGGGGAGAAAGAACCAGAGGGGAAGACGCGCCCTAGGGCGATGCGGCTGCAGAAGGAGGGAGCAGAGGCTGGAGGCCGGAGCTGCGGCTCCACACCTCCTTGTTGGCTCCTGAAATCTGCTGCTTCACTGTGCCCCTGGAGTGATGTTTCTTGGTAGATTCCCCTAGCCAGAGGTGGCTGCAGTATACTTCCCCGTCTCACCACAAGTCGTTGGTAAGGAGAGTCCCTAGACTGCCCCTTGCTTCACCTTCTGTCGTCTTCATTCTTCTTCATCATAAAAGCTGCCACCCTGGAGTTTGGTATTCTGAAAAACTAAGTTTCATATATGAAGGAGAAACGAAGTCTTTTCAGGCAAGCTAACACTGAGGGAATTTGTCCAAACCAGACCTTCCCTGCAGGAAATACTCAGAGCTGCATTGTCATAGATCAACAGAGCAGACACCCACCAGTGTAAACCCCCCAAAAGTTAAAGCTCAGAACTCACATAAAACCATAGCACAAGAAGTAAAACAAAGCAACAAGGAACTATCCAACAGGATGAACAAAACAGCATCCTAGGTAGTGATTCTATCAGTCAATATGAATGGAATGAATACCTGCCTTGAGTGACACAGTCTGGCTGAATGGATGAAAAAATACAAGCTAGGACAGCACCTGTGGCTCAGTGGGTAGGGCGTCGGCCCTATATACCAAGGGTGGCAGGTTCAAACCCAGCCCTGGCCAAATTGCAACAAATAATAGCCGGGCGTTGTGGTGGGCGCCTGTAGTCCCAGCTACTCAGGAGGCTGAGGCAGGAGAATCGCCTAAGCCTAGGAGTTCCAGGTTGCTGAGGGCTGTGTAAGACCATGGCACTCTATCGAGGATAATGGAGAGAGACTCTGTCTCAAAAAAAAAGAAAGAAAAGAAAAGAAAAAGAAAAAATATAAGCTAAAATATCTTTTTTCTCCAGGAAACACATTTAACCTTTAAGGACTCACATAAACTCAACACGAAGGGATGGAAAAGGTATTCTGCAGACACAGAAACCCAAAGAAAGCAGCTGTAGACATTCTCTTCTCAGATAAGACGGGCTTGAAATCATTAATAGTATAGAAAGTCAAAGATGGTCATTGGATAGTGGTAAAAGGATAAATTCAACATGAAGACATAACAATTCTGAATATGTATGTAACTAACACGGTAGCATATTTATTCATAAAGCAAACCCTATGAGATCTAGGCAAAGAGATAAATAGCAGCATTGTGATTTCTAAGGAGGTCAACACTTCACTGACAAAATGGACAGATCATTCAGCAGGAAATCAATAACCGCTGGTCTTAAATAGGACCGTAGAGCAAACTGGTCTAACAAACATTTATGGAATATTTTACCCTCAAACTCCTCCACGTACTATTCTTCTCATCAGCACATGGAACGTTCTCTAAGACTGATCTTGGCTTATGCCATAAAACACGTCTCAACACATACAAAAAAGTAGAAACCAAAAAAAGAAAGAAAGAAAGAAAAAAGATGGAACAACTGACAACAGACACCTGCATTCTTCTTTTGCTTCTTATTTTGGAAACTCTCCTATAAGCTGTCTTGCATAGTGTTGGCCGTGCCTTTTCTGGTTTCTGTCTTCTTTCTGGAGACAGGGTCTCACTCTGTCAGCCAGGCTAGAGTGCAGTGGTATGCTCATAGCTCACGGCAACCTCCAACTCCTGGGTTCAAGCGATCCTACTGCCCTGGCCTCCCAAGTGGCTGGGACTACAGGCACACACCACACACCTGGCTAATTTTCTTTATTTTTTGTACAGTTGGGATCTCCCCATTGCCCAGGCCAGTTTGGAACTCTAGGCCTCAAGTGATTCTTCCACCTGGGCCTCCCAAAGTGCTGGGATTACAGGCATGAGCCGCTGCACCCATTTTTGGTTTTGATAAAAAAAAAAAAAAATACTTCCATGGCGACCAGGAACCAATTAATTCCTCCCAGTGAAGGGCTCTTTTTCTTGTTTCTCCTCCCCCAGCCAAGAAGAGATATTTAAAACACCTTTGCTGGGTGGCACCTGTGGCTCAGTGAGTAGGGCGCCAGCCCCATATACCGAGGGTGGCAGGTTCAAACCCAGTCCCGGCCGAACTGCAACCAAAAAATAGCCGGGCATTGTGGCAGGCGCCTGTAGTCCCAGTTGCTCGGGAGGCCGAGGCAGGAGAATCATAGAAGCCCAAGAGCTGGAGGTTGCTGTGAGTCCTGTGACATCACGGCACTCTACTGATGGCAGTAAAGTGAGACTCTGTCTCTACAAACAAACAAACAAAAAACACCTTTGCTGGGTGGCACCTGTTGCTCAGTGGGTAGGGCACAGGCCCCATATACCGAGGGCGGCCCCAGCCAAACTGCAACAAAAAAAATAGCCAGGCGTTGTGGCGGGCGCCTGTAGTCCCAGCTACTCGGGAGGCTGAGGCAAGAGAATTGCCTAAGCCCAAGAGCTGGAGGTTGCTGTGACGCCAAGGCACTCTATTGAGACTGACAAAGTGAGACTCTGTCTCTTAAAAAAAAAACAAAAAACATCTTTGCTAGCCGGCTTTCCCCTCCTCAACATCTACATTTTTGCTAAGCTCATTCACCACTTTTTTTTTTTTTTTTTTTTTTTTTTGCAGTTTTTTTGGCTGGAGGTGGGTTTGAACCCACCACCTCTAGTATATGAGGCTGGCGCCCTACTCCTTGAGCCACAGGCACCGCCCCCAGCACTTTCATTATAGCTAGCAGGACCTCCTACTGCATCTCTCTTTTGTGGAAAAGAAAATTCTTATTTAGCACTTACATTGCAAATGCCATCTCACCTGTCATTGCCCATCTGGAGCTGAAGACAAGTGGTTTGGTGGGACTCACCACGGGCCTCCCTTTTTCTTCACCTCTCTTGTCTCTAATCTGATTCGCTCATTGCCTGATCAGGTTCCTTTCTCATGTATTTTCCCCCAGATGGGGAAATTCTCTGGTCCTCTGTACTTTTTCCATCCTGAGAAGGTGAATGGCACTGGGCTGGTTTGGGGGGCTTCTCTCCCCCTGGTGTGTGGAGGTGACCTGTTTCTAGCATTGCAAATGAGATGTATGATTTCCATCTGATTCTCTTATTTCCTTACAATTTATTTCTCATTGGGAAGCTTGTATGAGTTTTCCCTTTAATCATGGAATTCGGGAACCTTCCCAGGCTATGCCTAGATGTGTGTCTTTTTTCCATCATTCCTGCCTGGAACCCAACAAGCCTTTTAATCTGCAAATCCAAGGCGTTCTTCAACCCATGGAAAATTTTCTTTCTCATTTTAAAAATGATTGCTTCTCCTCCATTTCTTTTTTTTTTTTCCTTCTGAAATTTGTATTCTTATTTTCATTATTCATATATTACGGCTCCTGGATCTCTCTCTCCTCCTTGGTGCTTTTGTAGTTTTGCTTTGGGTTTTGTATTATCCCTTCCACTTGGTTTCCCAGTTCTCCATCCTCTCCTCCAATTCATTTTAAATTTAAAACCATGTTTCCTAGCTCGGGAAAGTATTTTATTTTGCATTTGATTTTTTTTTTTTTTTTGCAGTTTTTTTGGCCGGGGCTGTGTTTGAACCCACCACCTCCGGCATATGGGGCTTGCACCCCACTCCGTTGAGCCGTGCATTTGATTTTTTTAAGTGCTCTTTTTGTTTTATTTTCTTTTCCTGTTGTTTTGCAGGTTGTGGCTGGTCTCCTTTTGCCATTCTGAGTGAATTGCAGGCTCTTCCTGGCTGCTGGATTCCCTCAGGTGCTGAGCTTCTTCCCTTTGCCTCCCTGCAGCCTCAATCATCCCCAAGGCTCAGCTCTAGCTGACAAACTGGCTGTGCCTCCCTCCACCCCAGGAGGGAGCTCTTGCTCTCTGCCTCTATCTCCCAGCCTAGGGGTCCTCCCAGGACCACCCAAGACTGCTGGCTCTGCCTCTCTGCTGATGGATCTCTGCACCAAGCTCTCTCCTGGAACCACAGAGACTTGATTCTTACCCAAGGCTCTCTCTGCTCTGGGTCCCTACTGCCTGGCCTGGAGGGACACTGAATCCTAAGCCAGCCCTCTCAGCTCGAAGGTCCTGCCCACCTCTCCAGGCCTGGCTGACCCTGGAGCTCTGCTGCAGGGGTCCATTGGAGCTAGGAAGAGAGGGCAGACGGAAGCTCAGGCTGCCATCATCCCAGACTTTTAATTAAAGATGAGTTCTCAGGTTTCATGGATGTTGAAGAGGTGACTGATGTTGTGCAGGGTTATAAGACTTTATCAGCAAAAACAAAAAGGCAGCAAAGTGGAATTGATTTGAAAACCCCCTGCTCTAAGGTCTCTGGCAGTGCACGTGGCATGCATAGAGAGTTGAGTGGCACTGAAGGAGGTGAAGGAGATGTGAGGAGCTCTGCACTTTTTTTTGTTGTTTTGGTAATGATGACACTTTGTAAGGAAAGGAATGAACTTTGAATGCTTGATACTGTTCTTGGTACAACACAACATACCCACCAAAAGAGTTTCCTAAGCGTTTGGAAGTTGGTGAAGATAAAATGTGCCAGAGGTAGGGTGATTTCTTTAAAACACATTGGACCTGGCCTCACGGCCTCATTGTGGGTCTTCAGCTGTGACTGAGCAACTTGCAGGTACCATTAGAACACAGGGAGTCCTAGCAAATGACGCCTCAACTTCTGCAGGTGATCAGAGTATCCAATTGCTATCACTGTTTCCAAATTTTATCTTGTTTTACTTTTTTTCTTTACCATGTAAGTATCCCAGGAACTTTTTCTAAAGAGCTTGAAAATGAAACTATAAACATTTTCTTTGCCTTTAAAAGCTAAAAACGATCATCATCTGAGAGAAATTATGACCCTTTTGAGGCCACTTGGGACAGACTGGATACATTGTGCCAGAAAACAATTCCTAAGGACTTCAAAGTTGAAAAATATTTCTTTCAGAAGAAAAGTGCTTCCAAGACAGAACGCACGGCACGATACCAATTCACAATCTGCATTTCTCCTACTTTATCAGAAGAAGTGTATTAAATTAATATGTGTTACAAAGGACGAGTTCCTAGATCATCATACTTACATCTACACTTTCCTAGAAATGATCACGTCAAAGCAAAACGAATTTCTGAATTGCCTCATTTCAGATAGAGTAAAATAATCCCCAGAAATGGTCACACATGTGCAAAACTTGTGCCTCCTGGAGGCACTTTTGATCCTACAATTCAGAGTGTGTTTCACAAAACTCCGGAAGTACCATGTCTGCTCCAATTGTATCCACTTAATTGATCTTGGCAGCTTGGTGATTTGCACGGGCTTCCCCACCCTGGTCTCAGCTATTACGTCTGGCAGTGCAGAAGGTTCACTTTCTACTCACAGTGGCCTAGAAACCCACTTCTGCTGCCTGATCCAGTGAGAGGTTCTGGCCCTGATGGCTGCTGAATGGGACAAATCACAACATTGAATGCTTCCCAAGCCTTCACTTTTTCCATCCTGAGCTCATTAGTTCATTCAGTCTTCAAGCAATCCCCAGGAAAGGGACCATTAAACTCATTTCTCTGAGGGGAGGCAAGTGAGGCTCAGAGAGGTTAAGTGGCTTGCCCAAGGTCACACAGTAAGAGTCAAAGCCAGAGCTCCTGATTCCAAAGCCAGTGTCATTACTGTGCTGTTCATAACCAAACAGGTGACGCTGTAAGGTCCCTGTGACATCATGGATTTGTCTTGCATCTGCTGAGATAAAAATGATGCATTGATAATTTAATCTCATCTCTCAGAACTTCCTTTTTTTTAGGAGGTATAATGTGTTTTATCAGGATGAATCTCCCTGCTGAGTAGGACCACCTGTGGGATGGCTGCTTTGTTTCTGGGGTGATGTAAAGAACATTTTTTTTTTTTTTTTGAGACAGAGTCCCATTCTGTCGCCCTGGGTAGAGTGCCATGGCATCATCATAGCTCACAGCAACCTCAAACTCTTGGTCTCAAGCAATCGTCTTGCCTCAGTTTTTCTGTTTTTAGTCGAGATAGGGTCTTCCTCTTGCTCAGGCTGATCTCGAACTCCTGAGCTCAAGCAATCCACCAGCCTCAGCCTCCTAGAGTGCTAGGATTACAGGTGTGAGCCACTATGCAGGGTCTAAGAACATGCATTAAAGAGAAGTGTTTCCCAAACAATTCCTCCGTTATTAAAACGTCTTTGCTTCTATAACCTGTACATATGTGTATGTGGGCGTAGTGGGGAGGTTATGTGTCTATCTCCAATCAGTCTGATTGCAGGCTCCTTAGAGATGTGATATGCCTTGTTTTCTGGCCTTCTACATTTTTCTTTTGTAAGTCCAACTTCTTACAATTCTATGGTATGCGTTCTCATATCCAGTGTTGTATTAAAACATGACCTTTTATTTTATTTTATTTTTTGCAGTATTTGACCAGGGCTGGGTTTGAACCCACCACCTCTGGTATATGGGGCCAGCACCCTACTCCTTTGAGCCACAGGTGCCACCCATGACCTTTGTTTTCTAATAGAAAATTCACCTTTGTTTTCTGTAAAAATAGTTTCTAAATAAAAAGGTATTACGAATATTGGCACCATCTGTTGCTAATTACAGTAACCTCTTGTGAAAATTTTTGAATAAATGATATAGATCTTAAAAAAAAATAATAAATTGCCCTAGCTAAACAAACCGTGAAATAGTCACATAATGGAATCCTACTCAGTAATGAAAAAGGAATGAAGTGAGTTTGTGAAGCAGCACAGATGAATCCTAGCAGCCTTGTGTTACACCAAATAAACCAGACACAAAAGAGGGCCCAGTGTATGATTTTACTTACGTGAAATTCCTTTTTTTTTTTTTTTTCTGGAGACAGAGTCTCACTCAGTTGCCCTGGGGTTGAGTGCCCTGGCAAGATAGCTCACAGCAATCTTAAACTCTTGGGCTCAAGCAATTCTCTTGCCTCAGTCTCCCAAGTAGCTGTGACTATAGGCACCTGCTGCAATGCCTGGCTATTTTTTTTTTTTTTTTTTTTTTCAGAGGTGGTGTCTCACTTTTGCTCAGGCTAGTCTCGAACTTCTGAGCTCAGGCTATCCACCTGCCTCAGCCTCTCAGAGTGCTGGGATTACAGCTACTTACATGAAATTCTAGAAGAGGTAAATTGGGAGTGGATTTGCGCACTAGGGCTGCTATAACAAGGGAGCACAGACTGGGTGGCTTAAACCACAGAGGTTTATTTCCTCACAATTCTGGAGGCCAGAAGCCTGGGATCAGGTGTTGGCAGGGTGGGTTTCTTCCAAGGCCTCTCTCCTTGGCTTGTAAGTGGCCGTTTTCTCCCAGTGTCTTCACATAGTTGTCACTTTGTGAGTAACTATGTCCTAATTTCCTATTATTTTAAAGACTCAAGTCATACTGTCTTAGGTCCCACCCTAATGACTTCATTTTTAACTTAATTACTTCTTTAAAGATCCAATCTCAAAATATAATATAATCACACTCTGAAGTATCGTGGGTTAGGACTTCAACATACACATTTTGAGAGAACACAATTCGGCCTGTACACTGGGACCATAGAGGAAAAACCAGAGCAGCGGTTGCCTCTGGGAGGAGTGGGGTTGAGCACGTGCTAGGAAGGGGCCTGGGAACCTGGTTTGCTGGAAAGTTGGATGTGTTGATAGGCATTTGAGTTACTTGGGTAGCTACCTTTGTCAAACTCACTGCAATAGCACACTTAAAACTTAGGCATTTCATTATCTGTTAGTTTTGCCTCAAAGAAAACCAGAAACAAGGCCGGGCACGGTGGCTCATGCTGTAATCCTAGCACTTGGGAGGCCGAGGCAGGTGAATGGCTTCAGCTCATGGGTTCGAGACCAGCCTGAGCCAGAGTGAGACCCCTTCTCTAAAAATAGCCAGGCATTGTGGTGGGCACCTGTATTCCCAGCTACATGGGAGGCTGAGGCAAGGGAATAGCTTGAGTCCAAGAGTTTGAGGATGCTGTGAGCTAAGATGCCACGGCACTCTACTAAGGGCTACAAAGTGAGACTCTGTCTAAGAAAAAAAAAAAGGAAACTAGAAACAAATATCAAGCTCTACTAAATAATACACATGCACAGTATTAAGGGACAAAGTGAACTGAATGCCTGCAAATAGCTTTGGAATTAATGGATGGATGAATAGATAGACAGGTATGTGAAAAGGCAAATATAGCAACCAGTTGCGGCAGAGTCTAGGTGGTGAGTGTATGTGGGTGCTCACTGTACAATTCGTTCAACTTCTCTGTATGTTTAAAATTTTCATCAAGAAATAAAAAAATAAAATTTTGATCTGACAATGTTAGCTATACATTTCTTATAAAGCTTCTTCATGGCTAAATCAAGGTCACAGAGACTCCATGCCCAAGTCATTTGAATGTCAGAGTTCCCAGGGAGGGAGACCATTCAGGGAGAGGCCTGAGGGTGCTAGGCAGTTATAGGAACTAGCTAAGTTGTTTGGACTTATGGATATCGAGGGCCAAGGTCCAGAGTTGTTTAATCATTGGTGTTTAAAATTCAGGACAGTCTATAATTTTTTTTTTTAATTTTGAGCCAGAGTCTTGCTGTGTTACCAGGCTAGAACACAGTGGCTTCATCATAGTTCACTGCAACCTCCAACTCCCAGGTTAAGCAATCCTCCTGCCTCAGCTTCCCAAGTAGCTGGGCCTACGGGAATGTGCCACCAAGCACAGATAATTTTTCTATTTTTGATAGAGACAAGTTCTTACCATGTTGCTCAGCCTGGTCTTGAATTCCTTGAAATCCTCTCAAAGTGCTAGGATAACAGACACGAGCCACCGTGCCTGGCAATGATCTTTTTTCTTAAGTCATGATGGAGTCCTTAGGTTTGGTGAGGGTGTCAGGGCGGGCATATGAATGATACAGAGTTGGCAGCATATAGTACACAGTAGGCACACAAATCTTTGTTGACTAAATAATTGAATGCAATTGGAAAGGAGCCTTCCAAAGATGTAGCCAGCAAGAGACAGCAAAGTTGCCTGTCTGAGGTGGGAGGGAGCCTGTCTTTACCTCTGTCCTGGCCCAAGATACCTTGAGAAATGGGCCCAGGAGTGACCGCTTGGTCCCTGGGTTCCTGGACAGCCAGGGTGAGAGCACTTTGCCACATTCTTAGGAGAGAGCACATCCAAAACAATTTCTTTTTCTAAAAACTCAGTGCTAATGGGTTCCAGATGTCTGTTTGTTATATAATGGGGTTTGTTTTAATAGCGTCAACTTCCAGATGTGCAGCCTGGAATCAAGAAGCCCACTGGCCCCCTGAGGATGCTGTGAACCGAGCTAAAAGCTGCCCGGGGGAGAGAGACAGATATATGTGCATGACCGGGGATGGGAGAGGAGCCAGGCGTGCCGTCTTGTGCCCACTGGGCCACTCACCTGCCCAGCAGTTGTCCCCTGCTTCCAGCCTTTTTGTTAGTTTTGACTCTGAGGAGGGACTCCCTGGGGACAGCCAGACAGGCAGGCTGGGAGGGTCCGCTGTGGAATCCCGGCTGCACCAGTCCTAGCTGTTGGTGAAGTTACTTGGCCTTGCCGAGACTATCTTTGACTATAAAGCAGAAGAACGCTATCCCATCTACAGTGGTCACCATTGAAAGTGAAATGAGGTGAGGGCACAGAGCTGAATCGGAAAGCCTCAGGCCTTTCCCTCTGGGCAGTGTGGAAAGACCAGGGGCCCTCGCACCCCAGCATCCTTTCCTGCTCCTCTCACCAACCCTGAGGCCGCCGGGCAGAGCACAAGCTGCATTTTCCCTGGAACACTGGAAAAGAGCCAGTGATGGAGAGCTCACTGCTTCCCCCAGCGGCTTGTTCCCTGGCCCTGCAGCTCCAACTCACAGAACATTCTTCCGTTTGCTGAGCCAAAGGCGGCCTCTAGGTGACCCTCAATTGGGCCTGCTCTCTGGAGCTTTGCTGAGCGGTCTACGCCCTCGTCTACCTGATGGGCCTTGGCTGTGGAAGATGGAGACTTAGTCTCCTAACATTTTTCCTTGTAGGTGGCTGCAGCTGTAACATCAGATGAACTAAGATTAAGATGCTCTAAGGAGAGATGTTTAAAGATCCCAAACAAGAAAGCTGCAAAATCTGAATGCAGTCATAGGAGAGAGACGTCTACAAAAGGAAAGTTCATTACCATAAAGATCATCATTTCCAAATTAACCTATAAAAGCAATGCAGGCCAGGAGCAGTGGCTTACGCCTGTAATCCTAACACTCTGGGAGGCCACGGTGGGTGGATCAATTGAGCTTAGGAGTTCGAGACCAGCCAGAGCAAGATCAAGACCCCATCTCTACTAAAAATAGAATAACTAGCCAGGCATGGCGGCAGCTACTAGCTGCTACTAGCCCCAGCTACTCAGGAGACCAAAGCAGGAGGATCACTAGAACCCAGGGGTTAGAGGTTGCTGTAAGCTATGTTGACACCACGGCACTCCACCCAGGGCAAGAGACTGGGACTCTGTTGGAATAAATAAATACATACATAGGCTCAGGGCCTGTGGCTCAAGCAGCTAAGGCACCAGCCACATACACCCGAGCTGGCAGGTTTGAATCCAGCCTGGGTCTGCCAAACAACAATGACGGCTTCAACCAAAAAATAGCTGGGTGTTGTGGTGGGCGCCTGTAGTTCCAGCTACTTGGGAGGGGGAGGCAGGAGAATTGCTTGAGCCCAGGAGGTGAAGGTTGCTGTGAGCTGTGATGCCACAGCACTCTACCCAGGGCAACAGCTTGAGGCTCTGTCTCAAAAAAACAAACAAACATAAAAATAATGAATTTCAGCAAATTTCCTTTCAAACTGGCTGGGTGGTGGGGAAGGGAAAATAAAGTTGATGTGGAAATTAAGTGTAGAATAGTCAAACTATCTCTGCAAATGAACACTGAGGCAGGACGTCTCCGCCCTGTTGTTAAAACATATGGTAAAAGCAGAATACTTTAAACGGTATGGTATTAGCACCAGAGCAGCAGAGAGAGAGAAACAGCGCAGAGAATGAAAAGTCCAGAAATAGACCCACCTACAAATGACAGAGTGGAGTGTGTCAAAGAAATGCACTTCAGACTAAAGCAGATAGGAAATTTTCAGTGGTAACCTGTAGGGAGAGGGACTTGGTGTGGGGCAGTAGTGAGGGAGATAGAAGCATTTATTTTTCTTTTCATAGGATTGTTTTAGAATTGTTTGACTTTTCAATCATATATACATACATACATACATACATATATATACATATATATATATATATATATTTTTTTTTTTTTTTTAAACAGGGTGGACATAAAGTGCATGTGTAATTTACTATGTTAAACTATTTTAAGGGTGGCTCCTGTGGCTCAAAGGAGTAGGGCACCGGCCCCAAATACCGGAGGTGGCAGGTTCAAACCCAGCCCTGGCCAAAAACTGCAAAAAAACAAACAAACAAAAAAAAAACCCAATGGAGGAGAGGGGCCGGGTGCAGGGGCTCGTGCCTATAATCCCAGCACTCTGGGAGACTGAGGTGGTGGATTGAGCTCAGGGGTTTGAAACCAGTCTGAGCAAGAGTGAAACTCCGTCTCTACGAAAAATAGAAAAACTAGCTAGGCATTTTGGTGGGTGCCTGTAGTCTCAGCTATTCAGGAGGCTGAGGCAAGAGGATCACCTGAGCCCACGAGTTTGAGGTTGCTATAACCTAGGATGCTACGGCACTCTACCCAGGACACAGAGTGAGACTCCAAAAAAAAAAGAGGAAATAGAATGAAAATTTCGGGAAAAAACCAAAACCCAAAACAACAAACCAGGGCAGAAAGAAATGATGGATTACTCAAGAAATGGGACCAGACAACTGGCTAACAATTCGGAAAAAATAAACTTAGATTTCTACCTTACACCAAAATAAACCACAGATGGCTTAAGGATTTAAATGTTAGAACTTACACCAAAAGAAAACCTGAATACTCATACAATTTGAGGATAGTGAACAATTTCCTAAGAAGATGTCATATGAACAGAGTGATAGATTTCATGACATTACAATGGAAGGGTTCTTTCCAGCAAGAGAAAATAAAAGTCAAACTGAAAAAAAGAAAAAGACAAGATTTAATAGACGATCAAGAATTGTAACACATCAAGAATCCTTACAAGCATTTCTGCCTTATAATTTTTTTCCCAAGGCCAAGAATAGAGGGGCGCTGACTGCAATGAAACCAGAGCTTCCTAGGGCAGGAGGAGGGTAGGAGGGTGTGGGGCGAGCAGTTCAGGGGGCCACTCCAGGGCCAGGGCTGGGTGCCCTCCCTGTGGCAGGAGTTCCCCCAGGCGCTCTGGCATTCATAGTCCTATCTGGTGCCAGCTGTTTTCCCAGCCTGGCCTGACCTCCCCACCAGGAACATCTAACATTTTGCCATCCTTCTCACACTTCAGGCGTTTCCCTATTTCTGTGACTTTTGCAAATGCTGGTCCCTCTACCTGGGTCATCCTCTTGCATTTCTGCTTGAAAAAAAAAATCCAGCTGCTCTTTCAAGGCTCAGATCATATATCCTCCATTTGGCAAAATCCTCTTGGACCCACCTGGCATCCCCCTCACTGTGTTGGACCCTCCCCCACTGAGTTACTATGGCATCCGCCGACCCTCTATCCAGCACTTGTCACACTAGGCCCTAGGCCCTCTAGACAAGGAACTCCATGGGGTCCCCTTCCCAATCTCCAGGTCTGGCAGGGGGCAAGTGTTCAACCAATATTTCATGAATGAGTGAACTGTCCCATGAGCGGCAGAGTGAAACAACTGAACAGACCCCTGTTTGAATTTGAGGTTCAGTCCATTTTTTCCCTAAAACGGTATGATTTTATTAAAAGTAAGGACTCAAGTTATTTAACTATGATGTCATTGTGACAAATAAATCTCAGGCTGTATAATTCAATTATGATATAATAACTTCTCACAGTGACATCATAGTTAAAGAGGTGCCAAGTTATATAAGGTCAAAAGAAAATACATGAAGGGTCAGTACTTGGACTATGGAAAGCTGTGGCAGAGTCTGGTGACAGTGGTCTCACACCAGGCTCTGGGCCAAGCAATTTCTCGCCCTTGAGATAACTACTCCCAGTTTGCCAGAGGGCCACTTGGAGGGAGAAAGAGCTAAGTTAGTGACATTCCAAAGTTTGTCACTCCAAAGTGGTGACACAAAGGAGGAAGTGTGTCTGTGCTTGCTGGTTGACCACAGCTCTCGGGCAGATGTGGGAATGTGCGTGCTAAAGGCTTGCGTGCAGCACGCATGTGAGGCACCAGATGATAGGGCAGAAAGCTGTGTCTGTGTGACTCTCCTGCACCTAGACCAGCACAGTAGGCCTTCGGGAAATATTTGCTGAGTGGAAGGACTGGATTTAATTCTGGAGCAGGGTCTAGAGGTGGTGCTTAAGTTATCTCTGGAGGTTCTCTTGGGAGACCCTCCGAAACTTAAATCAGAACCTATAACCTGCTCTTGAGTTTGAAAAACAGGGCTGTTCTCACCACAATTTTGGCCCTCAGAGAATCTCGCTCCAAGGGAGCAGACGTCAGGGGCCAGGGAAGGGACCCCTAGGGTTGGGAGAGGGCAGAAGGGAGGAGGTAAGCTACCAGGATGCAGGCCCTGGAGACGGGGTCTGGGTCCTGCTCTCCCTCCTGGGGTCAGAGCAGCGGGAGAGGGCGCTGGGGAGAGCTGGGGGCTGAGAGGGCCAACCTGGCTTCACCAGGAACAGAAGGCAGGCTGCCAGGCGTCGCGGGCTCAATAGAAGATTTGGCTTCATTTTTTTTTTTTTTTTTGAGATAGTCTCACTATGTCACCCTCAGTAGAGTGCTGTGGCGCCACTGCTCACAGCAACCTCAGAGTCTTTGGCTTAAGCGATTCTCTTGCCTCAGCCTCTGAAGTAGCTGGGACTACAGGTGCCCACGACAACGCCAGGCTATTTTTTTTTATTGTTGTTGTAGTTGTCATTGTTTAGCAGGCTGGGGCAGGGTTGGAACCCAGCAGCCTCAGGGTATGTGGCCGGTATCTTACCCACTGAGCTACAAGTGCCACCTTGGCTTCATACTTTGACCACTGACTGTTTATCAGCACTAACCACGTAACCACAAAAAGATTAGGTACAGTCTCAAAATCTCTTAGCTAGAGAGTGATAAGACCAGGATTCAGTTTCACATCTTTTAAATTCCAGAGCCTGACCCTTTTTCATTCTGCTAAAAAAAAAAAGGGAGGTCACAAGCACATGGCAGACATGTAGCCTGGGGCCATGGCCAGGCCTCAGTCAGTCTGGGTCATTGTCGCACCAACCCAAGGGAGTCAGAACCACAGCCATTCTTGGGACAGGACCAGACCAGGGTCAGGGGTCAGAACAGCTAGAGCTGAGGACAACAGGCTTTCTGGGCTTTGTGCTACCAGCCAGACGCAGAGCCCTGGGGTTGGTGGCAGGGCCTAATGGAGCCCTGGCTCCCTCATACCCTGCCCACCATCCAGGGCCTGGCCTGACCTTCCTTCGCAGGGTGAGGCACGGGCCTGGCCTTGTCCTGGAGGAGGCTGCAGCTGCTCCCGCAGCCCCGGTCCCAGCAGACAAAGGCGCTTTCTTTCCCAACACAAGGTCTCGATCGCGTGTTGCCCTGGACCCAGATACTCCTGTGGAGGAAGCTGTCCCTCCCAGGCTGTGTGTGTACATGTGTGTGTCCAGGAGCTGGGTCATCAGGCAGCTCGAGCCCTCGCCTAGCTCTGGGTTTGGCCTGGCTTTGCTCAGTCTGAGTCTTTTGCGTGCATCTTTAGTTGTCTATCCATGTCTGTCTGTGTGTCTGTACATGCAAGCATGTCCCTGCATGCCCCTGCCACTGTGCGCGAGATACCTAGGTATGTGTGCCTAGGTATGTGTGCATGTTTACGCACAGCTGCAAACCCGTGTGTCTGGTAATTGTGCCTACATGCCTTTTGGGGTGGGCACGCATGTTTCGTGTGTGTCTACATGAGACTCCTGGCACCGGCCCTGGCCTCTGCTGCCTCTGGCCGCGCCTCTCCATCCTGCCCCACTCCTGGCTGCTGTGGGGTCTCTGAAGTATGTGCAAGTCCTCTTAAAATAGCCCCTTTCTTCTTCCCAATCCTGCTCCCGCCTCTGCATTTGTCTGGGAACAACCTGGCCTCTTTCAGCCCTGGGAGGAAGACAGGTTTGTACAGCTTGGCTTGGCCCATACACTTTCCAAAAGTTCCCTGGCTGCCAGCCAAACTCTTTATGAAAAGGCTCCTGGGGAATAGCCTAACAGGATGGTGGGGACCCTGCCTGGGGGGCTCAGGACCCCCGCTGCCAGCCCCAAGATTGAATGGGAGCATCAGTCAGCTGAGCTTTAGCGGGGGAGGAGGACCCTTGTGGCCTGAGGCTAACCTTAGTCTGAGGACCATACAGCCACAGAGGAGGGTCTCATCTTCAGGGTGGCAGAGCTGGGAGGGGCCTCAGGTCCCAGGCAGCTCAATGCCACTAAGCAGACGGGAAGGAGAGGTCCAGAGTGATGACCCATGTAGGGAGCTGGCCTCTTCCTGGCATCCTGTAACCTCTGGCCCTGGCGACCCTTCCGTGGTAACTCAGAGACTGCCCCCCTTGCAGGGAGGTGGGTGCTGAGGCAGCCTCTCTCTGCTCCATGGTTGCTGTTGGCCTGTGGGGAAGCTGAGGCCTCCTGACTCCAAATCAGAAAGGCAGTCTGAGCACAGGATAGCTTTAACCCAGACCTGCTGGATGCGAGGTCTCAGGATGATTTCTCCTGACTCACTAAAGCACAGGGAAAGGGCTTTCCCCTGCATGGGAGTCTTCCAGGTGTCCTAGGGTGTAAAGGCGGTGTGTCCCGTGCGTAAAAAGAACTGATCCTGAGAGGATGCTCTGGCTGGCAGCAGCCCCTTCACCAGTCTGTCCAGGGAGGCAGGCGGGCTCCTGCTGCAGCCTTGTGGGAGGTGGGGGGCTCAAGGCTGGTTCCTTTTGCCTGATCCTCACTCACCCCTCTCCTCTCCCCTTCAGGAATTTTTTTTCTAGATGGGAGAGATGGTAACCAGGCAGTTTCACTCCTGGCTCTCGTGTCCAGTTTTGAAACTCAAAGGCCAGGCTGAAGATCTTGTCCCACTTCCCATTGTCACATCTTGTCCCTGAGGTGCAAACATAGACTAGACTGGTCAGCTCTGGAAGGAGAGTGGCGCCCAGGGGTACAAGGAACAACCAGTGACTTAAAAAAAGTCGAGATTTTTAGAAGACTATGTGGCCGCAGTTGACTGTGCAGGGCAAGGACCATTGTGGACGGAGGTTTCATTTCTCTCAGCTCTTGCTCTGTACAGTCTTTGGGCAGGCTGGACCCTTTGGGTCCATGCTGGACTGTGTACAGAGAGTGGGACTCCTGGGGTCTCCCTGACTTCCTGCACCTCAGTCTAGGGATGGGGGCTGCCTCTCTCTGTCCTCCTCAGGGAGTGCCAATTACTCCACTTGCCCGGGGAAAGCTACAGGGCCTCCCCAGTGGCAGCACCTGCTCCCCGCCCCACCCCTCAGATGCAAACCCACACTAGCAGTCCCTGGACTGAGGGCCTGCTCCTTGTGTCCACAGGCCTGCTTCTGGATGGAGAAATTTGATAAGGGTCTGGGGTGATGGTGGGGGGATCCCAGACCCTGTGAGCCTCAGGGGCTGGGGTTCCACTCAGGCCACTACAATCTACTGAGGATATACTCTCTGCCATGGAAGGTACTCACCCAGGCCTTGGCCCTCCAGCTCCTTACTGGCCTGGAAAGTCTAGAATCTGTGAATGCAAAAGTCTAGGTCAGAACTGGAGTGGGGAGGGGTGGGAGGTAGTGGTGGGAGCTGCTGTATCTACAGTTTTCTTGGTCTGGCTCCTTCTTGCTCAGAGGCAGGAAGGAGATTTAACACCTTGGCAGGGCCAAATCACAGCCTTGTCCGCCCCTCCCCACCTGAGCTCTCCTCCCAGACTCATAGCTGCAGGGTGGCTGAGAAGTCCCTGAGGATACTCAGGGAGTCCAAAGGTGCTGGAGACAGAGTAGGGTGAGGGCTCAGTTGTCAGCCTGAAGGGTAGTTGGTACAACAGTCTCAGGCACCCAGCAGGGCCTAATAGTGGCTGCATTCAGGGCACTTGCAAAGCGGCTTCAGTCTGACCACAGCACTGTGCCGACCTGGCCTCCCGAGCGTGTCCCAGTGCCCTGCTTCCAAGAGCCAGCCGGATATGCCTATGGGAAACAGAATGGTTGCTTCCCTTGAGATGCATCCTGATTCAGCGTTCCCTTGTGTCACCTGCTAGTAGTATCAGGAGCCTGGGGGTGACAGTGGCTTCGTAATTGCTCAAGCAGAAAACTTGTGCTTTGCATGCTGATCTAACCTCCAGATGGGTATTTGCCCAGTGGGGGCTTTTAAAATTGAATTTATGGTACACATTTAAAAATCAGGAGATATTACATAAATATCTGAATTTCTAACCTCTTTCAGAAAACACCTAGGCATTCCAGAACTCACGTTCCTTCATGGCGGCTGTGGCTGTGGCTGGTAGCAGCTGTCCCTTTTAGTTGGGGTTTCTTTTTAGTTTCCACAGTTACCACCACTTCCTATTACCGTAAGTCTAGTCCATGTCACTCACCTATGGTACCTGCCTTGCCTGGCTGTATGTGAGTTTATAAACTCTGCTATATATTAAAGAGAGGGCCCTCCAGATGGAGACAGACCTGCTTCTTAATTCAGGCAGGGACAAATGTCCATCACTATGGAAAATACCAGGAGCCGCTCTCTTCACAGCTCTTGGTGAGCCCTGCTGCAGACTGAATGTGTCCCCCAAGATCCCAAACCCATATATTGAGGCCCTAACTTCCAGAGTGGCTGCCTTTTGAGACAGGATTGCTAAGGAAGTAATTAGGGTTAAATGAGGTCATAAGGGTGGGCCCCTGATCTGAGGGGATTAGTGTTCTTTGAAGAAACACCAGAGAGCTCGATTTCCCTCCATACTCACGCACTGAGGAAAGGCCACAATAGGACTTAGCAAGAAGGCAGCTAAGCCTTCAGCTAAGCTCAGCAAGCCAGCAAGGAGAGCCCTCCCCAGAAAACATATTGGCCTTTCAGAGCTTTGATCTTGGACTTCCAGCCTCCAGAATGGTAGGAAATAAATGTCTGTTGTTTAAATCACTCGGTCTGTGGTATTTTGTTATGGCAGCCCACACTAATTCAAATTATTTACAAGTTCTTTCTGTAATTATTCTCACTAGGGAATCACGTCACATTTGCTAGGCTGTAGTTAGCCAAATCCCCCCTGCCACATCCTGTCTTCCTCTTCTTAAGCTGTGGTTCCTCTTGCCTGCCGTCTCCCACATCTCTGCCATCACCCATGACTACTCAGAGACCACCAGCAGCAGCTGCCTCCGTGGTGCTGTAATTTACACAGGCTAGCAAGGGACTTGAACACAGAGGGATGCTCCATTCTCTGTCTCAAGTTCCTCTACCTGGTGTGGAGTCAGGAGTGGGCGGCAACTCCTGGATTAGATAGCCCCGTGAGTCAACCTGTCCCCTAACCAGATGCTTAGGTCCCCAGTAGCAGGATGGTGTCTGATCTGTCCCCGAGTGCAGCTTTGCTTGGCCCATCACCAGCTCTCTGTGAAATGAGGATCGAATGGCTGTGGGATGGGGCTCAGTGAGGTATGCCTGCGGCCTTTGGCCACAGGTGTTAAGAGCTTGAGATGGGCTGTCACTCCCTGCACGAACTCTGCCCCTGCTGCTCTGTCCTGTCTTCCTCTGAGCTCTGCCCCCCAGAATGTGGCTTCCAGCCAGCCGAGGCCAGGGCACCTGACATGGGCTTGGAGCCACTGTTTCCTTGGACTTAGCTCCCTTGAGTTTGGCCTTCCTGTTTCCTAAGCTCCAGCAGAGATGATGGCCAATGTCCAGCTCTTCTGCCAGGGTATTCTCCTGGGAGGCCTCTCTACAGCCCACTCTGCAGGTAGGCCAGCCCAAGGCCACCTACCAAGGACTCTCTTGCTGGCCCCCTTCCCAAGTCAAGAGCTGTTTGGCCTCCTGGTCTCCTCTCTGTGTCCTCCCAACTTTCCTAATCCTGCCCTTTTTTGGGTTTTCTCTTTAGAAAATGCCTCCTTCACCTCTCCTGCCAACATCTGCAAACCTCCCCCCCCCCCCCTTCTTTTGCTCAGAAACAAGACTGGGTGTGGAGAGGGCAGGGCTGGGCAGGGCAGGGAAGCTTCAACCTTTCCCTCTAAAGAAAAATGTGGGGGTTTGGAGGCAGCCCCTCAAGGGGCATATCCAACGTCCTGTGCTTCTTTGAAGTCTGTTTTACCTTAAAAGTAGACGTGAAGTTTATGTTTTACTGTATGATTCCTATTTGTACAAAACCATGTTTGAGTTAAAATAAAAATATTTTAAATGACTTATGTTTTGCACTGAATTTATGAATAAAACTGATACTCTCAGTGAAGGGTCAACAAGCTTTTCCTATAAAGGGTCAGACAGTAAACGCTTCAGGCTTTGCAGGTCACATGATCTTTGTGACAGCTGATACTGTAGCAGACAATACCTAAATGAACAGAATGACTGTTTTCCCATAAAACTTTATTTATGGCCAAACTAAAGTTTGAATTGGGTATAATTTTCATGTTCCTGAGACATCCTTCTTCTTTTGCTTTTTCCATTATTTATAAGGTCCATTCTTAGCCCATGGGCCGCAGCTTGTTGACTCCACTCTAGGAAACAGCATGTTGGACCTCTGTCTCCACGTGTGAAGCCAAGGCCAGAGTAAGAATGCTAGACCTTGGAATCAGGCCCATTTCTAAATTCTGTTCTTCCACTCACTACTTGCGCCACTAAAGGCAGGTGACAACCCACCTGAACCATGCTCTGGGATGAGCTCATGCATGTCATGGCCTGCACGGTGGCCTGCAGGGAAGGTGTCAACTAGGCAGTGGTGTGACCACCTTTAGTATGGCTGAGCTCCCCTGGGGTAAGGAAGGTCATGGTGGGCAGGGTTCTGGGTGGGTGAGATGTGCCTCCTTGTCCTCCGGGTCAGCTCTCTCCCTTTGGCGTCCTGCCACAGCTCCTTCCACCTTCCAAGACCAAATGCTACTTGTCACATGTCCCCTTGGCTCAGGGCTGGTGAGTCTAAGCACCCAGACACTAAGGATGTCCCCAAGCTAAGCCCCAGCTCAGCCCAGATGGGAAGGAAATACATTCCTCCCTGGTGAACTGCGTCCCACTGGCCACAGAGCTGGCACAGTCTGCGCAGCCCTCCTGCCCTGCCCCAAGTCTGTGTTTCATGCTGCTTTTCGGAGCTGCACTGACTTCTCTTGGCCTCAGACTAAAGACACCCATTCTGGCTCCCCATGGACCGGCCTGTGGCTCTGGAATGAGTCCTTTTGGGTCCCCAAAGCCCAGCTGTGCTTTTACCAGCTGGATGACTGAGCAAGTTAGCCTCTCTGGGCTTCAGTTTCCCCACACAGGAGATAACCTCATAGAATTATTGTAGGGGTTGAGAACATGGCCATAAAATACCTGAACAAATCCCACTCACAGGAAGTGCCTAGTAAACATGTACTGTCACCACTGGGTAAGGTTACCAGATAAAATACAGGATGTTTGGTTACACTCGAATTCCAGATAACCAAAGTTATTTTAGTGTATGTACCAAAATATTGCATAGGATATACTTATTCTAAAAAATGATTATCTGCAATCCAAATTCAACTGGGTGTCGTTGACCCCTGAATCTAGCACTCCTGCAGAGTGGGGACCCACAGGTCCAGAAGCCTTCCTGCTCCCCAGGGACCCCTGCATCCTTCCATCTGCCTGGCGCGGTGGGCTTAGCGCAGGGCAACTCTGGCTCCTGTGTGCAGGCCAGAATGCGGCCTCTCTGCGGTATTCTGAGCCCAATCCCACATCCGTTGTAGTAGCCTTGGGGCTTAGAACAAGCTCTTCCTGCCCCTTCCTTCTCCTTGCTTCCCCTCCTTCCTGGGGACCAGTAATCCTCACTGGCTATCCAGCAGACGGACATGTGACTCACAAGAGAACCAGCACGGTGGTGATGGACGACTGGACACTGATCATTTCCATCAATCCCATTAACAGGCTAATTATCCCCATTTTACAGATGATGAAACAGATTTGGAGAAGGGTTCTGAGTGGGGGTGCCCCCTCCCTCCACCTCCCTCCTCCTCCCTCCTCTCATTGTCCTCCAGGGCTTGGGCAGAGCCAGCACTCAGGCATCGGGCTGTCTTGGCAGCACCACTGTGTCACAGCCCTCTCAGTCTGTGTTCACACGGACCTCCCATAGGAGCTGGCGCTTAATTCACCCCTTTACCCATTTCCCATCTCATCCCATAGATATCTTGCTGAGTTTGGATTGAGTTCCATAATGCCAGCTACCAGGCAGCCAAGACCCTCAACCCTGGGATAGGTGAACCCCATTTCTGACCCGAGGAAAACATTTTCTGTGGTTTCCCAGACTAGGCAAATGAACAATATACTTGCAAGAAACCATCTTAAGGAATTTGGTGTAAATGAAGGATGCCTAAAGTTTTCCAGAGGGTGTGACACTTACTTGAGTGTTCCGTTTTTCCAGAGCCAATTTTTCTGAGTGTAATTTCTTCCCTCAGTTTTGGTCTCTTGAGGTAGACAGAAGCCCGAATTGGGACGCCGTCTCCTCCAGTTGCTTGGATCTGGGGGTCTAGCTCCAGTTCTGCCCATGACTGATGGGATAGCCTTGGCACCACCTCTGCTGACTTTCATTAGGCAGATCAGATGCCAGCATCTGTCTACCCAATGCCCAATACGCAGTGAGGAGAAATGAGGTCACTACTGGTAAACACAAACAAAACACTAGCCCCACAGAGTGGACTATTCTGCCCCTGGATGAAGAGACGGTATCTACTGGGACAGGGTTTAGCGTAAAGAATGAAACCAACACTCTTTACTATTTACTGTGCATAAATTATTACAACATCTAGCAGGGCACCCTGTTGTTTTTTCTTTCGAGACAGGGTCCTGCATTCTCTCTCCCTTGAGCTAGAGTGCCCTGGCATCATTGTAGCTCACAGCAACCTCAACCCCCTGGGCTCAAGCCATACTCCTGCCTCAGCCTCCCAAGTAGCTGGGACTATAGGTGTGCACCGCCAGGGCTGGCTCATTTTTCTACTTTTTTTTTGGTAGGGATGGGGTTTCACTATGTTGCTCAGGCTGGTCTTGAACTCCTGGTCTCCAGCGATCCTCTCACCTTGGCTTCTGAAAGTGTTGGGATTATAGATGTGAGCCACTGTGCCTGGGCTGTTTTGATTAGAGATTTAAAAAGCCAGTACATTTAATACATCTCTAATAACAATGCCCCATCCGTCCTTCAGATCACGTGCGCATCTGCTGGTTCCCAGTAGGAACCCCTAAGGTGAGACTAGGTCAGAATCCTGCTCAGTCCTAAGTTGAGGGGTCAGCACCTTCCCACCACTTTCACTGGTAACTTCTGATGTAGCCCTTCCAGGGTTGAGAAGCCATGCTTCCCAAAGCTAGAAACCACAAAGTTCTCAAAAAATCTTGACAGTGCCAGTTACCATGGTGTTTCTGCTTTATGGACCTACTCTAACCCAGGGAAAGCTAGTCCCCATCAGTCCCAGGTGTGTGATCTGAGGTGGGGCTTCTGGGGTGGGGCTAAGTGGTGCTGGTGAGGCACCAGGTGAGAGCACTCAGGCCCCGAGTCTGGGTGGCAGGACGCTGAACTTCCAACTGCGTTCTAAGGCCGGTCTTACACTGATAGGCTGCAACCCAACCTTCCCAAATGAATAACTGGCAAGCCCTGGGTAGGGTGCCCAGCACAGATTGGGCACCTCAGAGCAGCGGGTGGATTCCCAGAGTGCATGGGATGTGCATGTAAAATGCCCAGGCGGCAAGAGACACCCGGATGCTACTGAATTCCTCAGATAAAAACGGGACTTTTCAACTTTTTTTTTTTCTTTTAAATCCAGGATCAAGACCACAGACAATTTATTATGTAAGACATGGGGTGAAGAATGATCGAGGAAAGTTATGGCTGCGAGTGACATGGAATTAGATGAAAAGGCTCAAGTTTGCTGAAGAGAGTTTAGATTTGGCTTTTGCTCTTGGAAATGTCAAAATAATCATAAGCAGCAGCACTTATGCCTTACAGAGCAAATAATCCACAGAGTGTCATTTTCATTTTGCAAACAGGGTCACAACAGCAGTCAAATAGAAGCCTAAATACCCAGAGAATTAACATACAGATTCGATAAGATAATAACAAGGGGTTGAGCATGCTGGTGGGTTTGTAAGTCAGATCCACATTGAACCCTGTGACCTACTGGAGTTTATAAGTGGAACCCGGGGAAAGCAGCTTTTTCATACAAAACAACAACACAACGACAACAAGGAAAACCAGACGCTGCTGGATGTCTATAATACTTGTCTGCAGTAAGGCTTTCAAGATACAGGAATTTTTATAGCATTTGTATTTTAAGGATTTAGGGCAAATACATTTTTTTTTCTACTTGATAAAAAGAAAATTAGTACTTAAAAGGTTCAAAAATATATTGATTGAGTGATTTTTTTTTACATAAATAAATTATATTGATTTTTAGGATTTAATAGCTGAAAAAACCCTTTCTGCTTCCACTGGAGGCAAAACTGAACAAAATGTTAGTTAAATAGAGAGCAGCATTTCTAAGAAATCTGTTGTCAGCTTTATAGACCATCTATGCTACAAGGATGCCATTAAATAGGATTTGTTCAACTATCAGATAATTTCTTCTTATATGATCAGTTATAGAATTTCTTCTGGCTTATACCTCTGATTCATAAAACTGGGACTCACTTTTTAAAAAATACATGATTGATTTTTTTCCGGTCATGATTTAACAGACTTCTTTGAGATGCTCATTTTAACATTTACATAATTTATAATCCCAAATGTATAAAAGACAAATGACAAAAGCATCATAAATAAATAATGCAAAATCAAAGTTATGCCAGACTTTTGGACCTTCTGATAAATTAGCAAAACTGTAACAGAAAAAGTAAAAAATACAGTAAATTGTGACAACAAAAAGTGAAACCGGTACTAGTAACACTTGCACCGTTTCCAACGGTCCTTGCAGCCCTGTGTCCCTAGAGTGCTGACCCATGAGCTCATTCAAGTCTGAGTGTGGACCCCCTGAAGATGACCATCGGAAGGGGTGTAGCGTGAGCAGGAAGGCGAACAGAGCAGGGAAGTGCTGCTCAGGCAGGTTCTTCCCACCTCAGCTCCCAGACGTGGAAAGGCTGAGGGAGAAGAGAGAATAATGTTGACTTGCAACACAGTCTTGACTAATTTGGAATTTGGGTCCAACTGCCAGAGATAAGCAGAATAGGGAAATAATGGAGAGAAAGTAACTTTTCACAGTTGTATCCTAAAGGGTGGTGCACCAATTTCAACAGCCTGATAGCCTTGATGAGGGGACCCAGCTAGCGTCAAAGCACTGAATGACTATCTTCTCGCAGCCTCCACAAAACCCCATCAGGTCCTGGTGCTCTTTAAACACACAGAGAGGCATATTAGTGGCTAGAGAAGTCTGCAAGTGACAGAGGGCAGGGCAGGGCGCGAGCCTGTGCTCAAGGCAGCAGCATGCAGCTCTGCGGTATGTGGCCCTCGCCCACCCGTTGCCAGCAATGGTCAAGGTGGGTGAAGGTTTCTCATGGCGAGAGTCATCTTCTAGCTGGGGAGAGGGATCATGGAATATAAAATAATGCCTCATCAGTCAGTGTGTCTTCTTGCTGTAGGTGTGTAAAAAACCATGAGGGGGGAAAATTATACTACGACTAGTAAGGGTCTTGTTTTTCACAAAGAAATGAGTATGTGTATTTTCAACCATTAGTTATATACTTCTGTCTATATTACTTAGTAATCATCATAAAATAGGGTAATATTTTAACTCAAAAATGCGCGCCAGCACTTCCTTTCCTGTGCTTTTTGGTTTCCCTGTTACATTCCTCCTACATCCAGCTCACGGAGAAAAGGACTCTTCTCCACCTGTGTTCTCCGGCCCTTCCCTGGTAAGTTACTGGACAGCTTTCTTTTGCCATTTTCCTCCTCAAATAAATGGGGAACTTGGAAGAGAAGGGGGTAGGATGTGTCACCAAGTACTGTATTAACTACGATTGCTGGAATGAACCACTGGATAACAGAATGAGAATTCTGTGCCTCCTAGACTAGGTAGACGACACTTATCTAATGAAGTGGTAAGACCCTGCAACTATAACACCTGTTACCATAGTTCTCAGACAGGAAGTCAGGTAGGTAACCTTACTTATGGAAACATAGGTTCTTATGAAGGTGAAGTGAGGGAAGTAACAAACCTTTATGGGATAAGAAACTTACAAGTTACAATAATTTCTTAAATGAAAAAAGTTCTAATTGGTGTTGTTTTTGGAGTCTTTGAGTGTCCCTTCCCCAGCCTGTGCTGCAAGTTCTCTCTCTGGGGGAACCAGGGCACTGGGTTCGGTGCAGTTCTGATCACTGCCTGGCTCCCTTTCGCAGCTAGGGGCAGGGTCTGGGTTGGGGCTCGGGTTGTCCCCTTTTGTTTTCTTCTTCTTCCGCTTCTGGCTCTCCAGACCTACTATTTCAGAGTGTCTGGCCTGCTGCATGGCCGGCAGAGCCATGCCCATGCCAGGGGAGAGAAACATGGAAGGGTAAATGAGTCCAGGAGACACTCCTGGGATGAGAAATGGGTTAAAAGCCACAGGACCACTAGTAGTTATTGCAGGTTCAGACTGATCAGAAAATGGCCCTGGACCAGGCTTGTCTTCAGCTACAGTGTCTGTTTTCACATCATGGCTAATCAGCTTGTCTTCTGCAGTCTTTTCAGGCGCTGCTGTACCACTTTTTGTTGTGCTTGATAGAGACGCTGGGGCGGTGGAAGTGCAGGAAGTCGCCATGGGTGCACTCAGGAGTCCCCCGACGCCAAGCATCTGGGGCACGGTGGCCATGCCCGGCAGCATCATGGGCAGCATGCTCAGCGTGCTCTTGACCTCCTCGCCTGTTGGCATCGTGGCAAAGCCAGCTGGGAACCCGACCAGCCCAGTGAGGGGGATGCCTGGCATGTTTCTCATGCTCTGAAGTCCTACCAGGTCCATCCCAGCGATCAGTCCATTCATAAACAGAGGCCCCATTCCGGAGGGAGAGTCCGCTACGATGGCAGGACCTTTCAGGAGTTCACTCCGCGGCCGCCTCCCCCTTCTTCGGGGACCTCCATCTCGAAGGACAGGCTCAGCCAGGGTGTGATTGAACTTATTTTCTGGGAGAAACCCCTAAAAAACAAAGAAATACAAGGTGCTGAAGGTTACTGGATGGCAGGTTGTCAGCTGGAGTGCTGATTGGGACTCTGCACTGGCCTAGCCTGGTCCTGCTCTGTGAGGGGTCCCAGTGGGAGGGGGTGCCTCCCACCCACCGGCCCAGACTCGTGCAGCTCTCTGGCCTACCTGAACCCAAAGGGCTTCTTCTCAGCTGCCAAGAGCATTTGATGGCACAGGCACAACCAGGGCACCTGTAACCACCAAACAGCGCTCCCCACACGCTCACTGACAAAAGCATTGTCCCGCCTGAGAACCTGGCAGAGCTGGGAGATGGAGACTGGCACTAAAGCTGCCTTAGTCCTGGTAGACTCCTATGGCTACAACGCCTTGACCAGTCCCACCTTGGCCTCTGGTAACATGCAAGGTTTTTATTGAAAACAACATAAGTGGAGCAGGGCTTTCAAGCCAGACAGATCTGAGCTTAAATCCTGACTCTGCAAACCCCCTGGCTGTAAGAACAAGGTGGGAACCTATCTATCAGAGGCACTGAAAGTGGAAGCAGCGCCTGTGAGGGAGGAGCTCCTTGTTAACTGCATGTGTCCCTTGCTCACCACCCCCCACCGCCCATCCTGAGCTCCTGGAGGGCCATGAATGCAACAGCATGTGTACACATTTGCTGAAGAAATGAAGGACTTCTTGAACATTGTAGAGGAACCGATGCCAAAATAAGTGATGCTCTGGTCTCCCTTAAGGGAGAGAGACCCTCTATTTTTCCTATTTGGAGGTCTGACCTAGAACTTTTTTTCTGGGTTCAAGCTACCCTCTCATCTCAGCCCCCTCCCCCCAGTAGCTGGGACTGCAGGTGTGCCGGACCACACTCAGCCCAGTTTTCTTGATTAGCAAAGAGCTCTGAAGGAAAGCAGGTCTGCCCCACAGGGACTGTACTGTGACAGGGCCTGGGCTGCCAATGGTGCTGCATAGGGGTCATGTGCCCTTGTGCACTGTTGGCCCCATCAACCATCAGGATGACAGCATCAGTGAGCAGGAGGCAGCGTGTAGAGGACCATGCAGGCGGCAGCTGCAGACGCTACCTTCTCCAAGAACGCCAGCTCTGCTGGGTCATGCAGCTGTGCTGGGTACCTGCTCCCTGAGTGTCGGGTCTAACGGCACACAGGTGAACAAGCCTTTGCTATTATGTGTCTCTAAATTTGCTTCAAAACTGTGACTTGTCCCCTTATAAAGAAATGGAGTGACCTCTCTTGACTCTGTGTCTGCAATCCCCGGGCGGCTGGACAACCACATGCTTTTCTCTCTTGCTCTCTGCTCCTCACTGCCATCAGTCAACTTGTCAAGAGAACACGTCCATGATATTAAAAACAGGTAAGTTTCACTTGTGCTGTCCAGTGGTCTGTGTTTTCTCCTACAGAGGAGTGCTGGGCCATAGCCACCCCTTCTAAGCCACGCTGGAGTGAAAAGACCCTCACTGCCCAGGTGTCTCCTCCTACAGTTTGTGACACAAAGTGAGTGCAGCACTATTTCACACACTTTAATCACAGTGAACTTAAGATGCCCAGTGTGGCTTGATGGGTCCTGAATCATTGGATCCCACTGGGAACACAGGTCACCGTCAGGGCTGGACCTTCCCACACAGCAGGTAAGGGGGGAAGAGTTCCACAGGGAGGCTGTGGGCTGCTGGCCCGTCTCCCTTCCTGTGAGAGTCCGGAGTGAGTGGAGGGTGGGAGCTGACAGTAGCAGCTACAGGTCTCACTAAGAGGCACCACAAGGGCCAGAAAACCCCACTTTTCAGGGCCTGGAGCCCTAAGAATGTGGAGAAATAAGTTAGGGAAGCTGAGGATATCTGAGGGCTGAGATTGGTGACCAGACCTGAGAGCAGTTAAGAATTTCATTACAATATTCCTGAGGACACTACTTTTGAACTTTATTTCAGGTGCTGTGTGCCATTTTCCACTGTTTCACTGCTCCTCTTCTACCAAAATTAAAAAAGCAAAATCCTTAGAAAATTCACCATAAGGGGCAGTCATGGGGTTAGGTGGTATCAGGATCTCGAGTTGTGGTGCCACGTGTGTGAGGTGGGCCCCCAAATGAGTAGCAACTGAACCTCACTGGTTCCCATTAGTGGGGTGCTGAGCAGCGGCAGGACTGGCTGCTCCAGATGGCAAGAACGGCAGGAGCGGGAACAGGACTGGCACCAGCAGAAACGCCAGCTGCCGGGAAAGCAGCACTGACTGTTCAGGTACTAAACTCAAGGCTCCATCAGCATCATCTCAACTAATCATGTGCATCTGAATGTTTCCCAGTCCCCAGAAGTTATTTTTTGAAGTCTCATACCTGTCTTTCATTTACCCAAGAACCTTCAAGAAAATCCAGTTCACTGGCTCGCTCAGTGCTTGTAGCTCAGCGACTATACCGCCAGCCACAAACACCGAGGGTGGTGGGTTCAAACCCAGCCTGGGCCTGCCAACAACAACTATAACCAAAAAATAGCCAGGTGTTGTGGTGGGCGCCTGTAGTCCCAGCTACTCTGGAGGCCGAGGCAAGAGTATTGCTTAAGCCCAAGAGTTTGAGGTTGCTGTGAGCTATGATGCCACAGCACTCTACGGAGGGCGACATAATGAAACTGTCTCAAAAAAACCAAAACACAACCCCCTCCTCAAAAAAACAAAAACAAACAAACCAGTTCATCATGGATGAAAAGCTTTATGATGGCCGACTTTATGGTGAAACCTCTCCTCAAAAGCTTTGAGCTGGAAGAAAGCCCCCAAATGACAATGTTTGATTCCTTTTTATTTTCACAAAAAGAGGGTCAGGGATTTCGTGGGGACACAGGTGGTTAAGAACAGAGAAAGTGAGAACCCAGGCCCTGTGGTTCCCAGCCCAAGGCTCTTTCCACACCATGCCACACCCCTCCCCCTTCCCAACAGGACCAGCCCTCGGTTTATCCTGGAGGGTGTTGGGCAACTGCCCACTCTGGCTCTGGGGACAGTCACTTGGGAAATAATTCCTTGCTGGTTCCTCTTTATTGGGGCCAGGCTAAGAGGATAATTTCTCACCAGTTTGTCTTCAGCTGACCAGTACAAATCACCTCATTCTGGGCCAGCCACCCTGTCTACACCAAGCAGCTTCAGGCCTTTGCTGGCCTGCCTTGGCCCAGGGCCTGACTGGGGTAACCACAACTCGACCACAAGGCCTTTTTGAGCTGTCTTTCCACAGCCCACCCACAACCAAGAGCCAAACAAAGTTGGTAGGGAGTGTCTTTCTCTTTCACACCCACAAACGTTCCCTTGTAACTCTCCCTTCTAATTCTCCAGTTGAGAGGCACATGTTCCATCTTGGAAGTCTTCTGTTGGGAAGAGAATAAACCCAGAGTTTGGTGGCCTTCTTATTTTCAGGCTATCTGCTATGAATCAGATCCTCTTCAACATGCTTTATTTTATTTTATCTTTTTTGAGACAGAGTTTTACTACATTGCTCTTGGTAGAGTGCAATGGTGTCATAGCTCACAGCAACCTCAAACTCTTAGGCTTAAGTGATTCTCTTACTACAGGGGCCCCCACAATGCCCAGCTATTTTTTTTTACAGTTGTCGCTGTTTAGCTTGCCTGGGCCAGGTTTGAACCCGCCACCTTCAGTGTATGTGGCTGGCACTGTAACCACTGTGCTACGGGCACCGAGCCTAACATGCTTTATTTTGAGTCTCACCATCTAGGACCAGACTGTGCCCCCTGCAGGACCACTGGCCTCCCAGGCCCTGGCAACTAAGTGCAAGCAGCGCTCCACAGGACTCTGGATGCCCTAAACATCCTTTCTCTGCCTTTGCTGAGAACCACGAGTGTTCTCAGCTGGCCTCCTTTTCTCTTCAAATCTGGAGAGCAGCAGCAGAAAGGCCCAGGGGGTAGATGAAGACTGTGTCACCCACAGCACAGCGGGAGGAGCGCTGGCACAGGAAGTCGGCTCTAACCACTTCCTGCAGCAGAGAGTTGCTCCAGCCACCAGCTGCTGCCCACCCCAGGCAGGTGCCCCTCCCGCACTCAGCGACCACACACAGAGGCCACGGCGGACTTTGGCAGCTCTCCCTCCTGGTAATTATACCCTGGAAGCAAACCTGCTTCCTCTTCCAGGGACAGAGGGAGCAAGAAAAAGTAGACTCCTTGTGCTTGGGCAACACTGGAGGCAAATCTGCTCTTCTAACCGACGGCGTGGGTATTCCAGCCCAAGAAGAACATCTCCGTCAATACACAGTAGGAGCTATTCCAACTCTAAAACTTCACTCCTGGGTGGAATTAACAGAAAGCAGTGATGACTTCCTTTTTCCTCCCAGGAAGGTTAGTAGGTTCATCCAACAAATATTCACTGGGTGAAAAGAGAACTAAACCAAATGTAATGTGTGGAGCCTTATTTAAAAATCCTAAAACTAGAATATAATAAAAAAGAACAAAATTCAGCTCTGAAAATACATTTTGGGGAATACTGGTAGAAATCTGGATTAGATACTATTGATATGCATGTGTGATAATGGCAGTAATTATCTAGGAAAATGTTCTTACAAGTTACATGCTGAAGTACTCAGAGGTGATGTGTCATATGTCAAACTTTTTTTTTTTTTTTCAGATAGATTCTATGTCATAGTCGGTAGAGTGCTGTACTGTCACAGCTCACAGCAACTGCAAACTCTTGGGCTTAAGCCATTCTCTTGCCTCAGCCTCTCAAGTAGTTGGGACTACAGGCGCCCGCCACAACGCCCGGCTATTTTTTTGTTGCAGTTGTCATTGTTGTTCAGCAGGCCTGGGCTGGGTTCGAACCGCCAGCCTTGATGCATGTGGTTGGCACAGTAACCACTGTGCTACAGGTGCCGAGCCAACTGTCTTTATTTTATAAAATAAAACACACACACAAAAACGTGTAACTTATATAAGGTATATTGTGTGTGTGTGTATACATGTATCTAATAAGCAACCACCCTGTACTGGGCACTGTGAAGTTGAATCTGGTGGCCTCATGTGCAGCCTGTGCTACAAGTCTGTGCCCTCTGACTGCCTGTGCTACAAGTCTGTGCCCTCTGACTGCCAAACCATACGACATGCAGCAGAGGGGCCTTGTGAGTTCCAAGGAAGAAAGGAAGAGCTCCTTGTGGGACTAAAAGAAAGGGTAGTTGACTGGATGTTTGGTTCCCTTCAAATTAATGTGCTGAAATCCTCCCCCCAATGTGATGGTAATAGGACAAGGGGCTTGGGGGGGTGGGGTATGTAGGGGCTGAGCCCTGTCGAATAGGATTAGTGACCTTGTGAGAGCTTGGTTCTCTTGTTCTCCATGCGGAACAGGCCCTCCCCAGACATTGACTCTGCTGGTACCTTCTTCTTGGGCTTTTGGCCTCCAGAGCTGTGAGAAGTAAATTTATGATGTTTATAATTCTCCCACTTCTCCAGTCTGTGGTATTCTGTGTGGTGGCCTGAACAGACAAAGAGTTTCTACAGGAAGAAAGAAGAGTGCGGTACTCCCCAGAAGGCCAGTGTCCTGGTAGGACAGTGCGGGACACACACCAGCCCCTCCAGCTGGGAGGCTGAGCAGCCCCAGCCAGGCGCCCAAGTGCTTCCTGCTCTTTCCTTATGCAGGAAGAATCTCCAAGGCACGAGTGTGCTTATTTAACAAAGGAGGAAAACACATCTCTGGAAGAGGTTGGCTGCTAGGATAGCTTAGAAATGGGTTTTCTGGCAAAGGGTCAATGTCTGCAGGGGAGGGGTGAACATCAATTTCCAGGGAACATGAGGGAAATTGTTAGACATGGTGAAAGAAATGAGAAAGCCATGGGCGAAACCATGTGGTTTCTTTGACATGTCTCTAAAGGCAGAGCTCAGAGATTACGAAAAAGCAAGAACTGGAGGTCTTCCCTTGTCAACTAGTGTAGCCGAGACACACTGGCTGAGACAAAAGAAGAAAGTGGGCAGCAGTGACGGGGTGAAGAGCCAGACGGGATCACACAGAAACCGAACCAGTTTGTACTGTACCCTAAGAAAAGGGTGGAGGCACATTTCCTGGGACTAAAACGAGAAAAGAGACAAAGGGCAGCTTTTCCAGTGTGACAAAGCACCTATGGCCCAGGTCCCCTCCGAAGGGCTGTGGTAGCGGATAGGGATGAAGACAGCTGTCACTTGTGAGCTGCTAGACAAGTGATAACCCAGGTGACAAATTCAGTCACGAGTTCCTTGAGAACATTAGGTACTCTTTCTGCACAAGGTGGAAAACTAGGCCAGGCAGTCTTTTGGAGCTAAGAAAAGAAATCACATATAGGCAATCCCACCAAGAATGGAGTTCCTACTCAAGGAAAGATGGAGCTGGCTGAGCACTTCAGAGAGGGTATTCAGGAGAGTGTGAGTTTATGGAACATCCTGGGAAGAGCAAATGTCTCCAGGAGGACCTTCAGATGCCCCCCGTTTGGGCAGAATGCACTCTTAGGAGGTTAAGAGCACATTTATGTATAATCTTCACAAGCACACCACATTTTCAAATTGGAATGTTGTTACTGCCCCCTAGAGGTCATGACTTTTCTAGTCCAAATTTGTACTCATCTGCAAACTATAATTAACTCAGATTCCTTATCCTTGAAGTATTCTGCGGGTGCCTTTGAAGTCCCTTCCAGGCTCATGGTTCTATAATAGGAAAAGGGCAGTGGTCAGAGTCAGCTGTTTTTCATTGCCAGTGAGGCCAGACTAGGAAGAAATGTATTAAATGGCAGCCAGAAAAGCCTGGATGAGGAAATAAAACTTCCAATAATGAGGTTTGTTAAACACTGGAAACGGACTCCCGACAAAAGTCAAGGTTTCTTTTCTCTTGTAACTCTACAAGTAGGAACAGAATAAAAGCTTTGCTTTTATTTTGTGGTTTAATAAATAATTTTGGAGGTAGAGGTGGAAAACAAATGACCACTGGGAGTCTCACTGCGTGCAAAAATGGCACAGCACCCCTCACAGCATTTATCAACTTCCTGTGTGGCTCTCTCGTCCTCTTGAAAGGTGCCACCCAAGGCTTTGTCTCACGTGTGCAGGGTCTGGCTCACCTGGGATGCTCCTCTTGGCCCCATGCTCACGGCTTACGGCTTTTTTCCTTACCCTCAGTCCTGACTCCTTGGGGACAGCAGAAGCCCCCTCTTCCCCACTCAGAGAGCTGATGTCTAATTTTCCAGGTTCTTTACAGCGTGGCCTCCTCTGCTTTGGTTTGTCTGAAAAATTCTAGGAGGCAAATGGAGACAACAATTATAAAACATTCTGTCACAGATCTGGTAAGAGGGGTGCTTTCCCACTGGTTTTGCTATTTTCTCATTAGTGGCCTTCTGCCAAGGACCTGGCCAGGTTAGGCTGAAGGAAATAGTGACCTGGGCCCACTCAGGTTTCCACTCCTTGAAGCCCACATTCAGCTGGAAAACAGTCTGTGTGGGGCCCAGCCCTCCAAACCACACACCTGAGCTGTTTGCCTGGGCACTGCTAATCCCTAGCTACCTCCTCTGCGTTATTTTCTCTGATTCGCTCTCCACTTGGACTTGCCTGGCTGGTCCCGCCTATCACTGGCGGGTGTGCATCTGTGCATGTGTTCTCCTTTCCCTGTGCACTCTTTACCTATGTATCTTATTAGTATACAGGTGCACTCAGTACAAAGATGGTGGTGGTAGTGAACAAGTGAGAAAAGAAAACCAAAAAACAGTATCAGGTGCTCTCCTAAACAATTCTGATATGGAGGATTCAGGGCAAAGATGACTTGAAGAAAATAGCCCATAGCAACAGCTGCAGAGCTTACAGTAGCATTCCCTGCCCCAACGTAGTAACATATTAACTTTTCAGTGAGGGGCAGAGCTTATGCAATGTAAAGATTTCCCTGTGAGCTGATGGTACTGTGTGGCGATTTTTGCACAAACTGGGGGCCAAACTTACTCAAGTTCTAAGATCTTGGATATCTACATTCTGGCACAATGTTCTGACATGATGGTCATTTCTATTACTGGAGAATTTAACTACTCTCTCACACAGGCTACAGCACAGTGCTATCAGCCTAGCTCACTGCAACCTCTAACTCCTGGGTTTAAGTAATCTTTCTGCTTCAGCCTCCTGAGTAGCTGGGACTAGGTACCACGCCTGGTTAATTTTCTATTTTTAGTAGAGGTGAGGGTCTCACTCTTAGGCTAGTCTCAAACTTCTGAGCTCAAGCGATCTCCAGCCTCAACCTCCCAGAGACCTAGGATTACAGGTGTGAGCCACCGCAACCCAGCCAATCCAGCCAAAACAAAAAGAACCTTCGCTGTTCTTAGTTACATTTCTCCCAAACAGCTCCTAACTTCTTAGTCTCCTCAGCATGCTTCTATCAAAAATAGCAATAAGTTAGCAGAAAGTAAACAGTTCTACCAACAAACACTTACTGCTCCAAAGCCAGGAACTTCTAAGGAGTAGTCAGCCTGCTGCCTCAGCCAGTCCAGCAGACTCCTGCTGGGAACAGCTTTCTCGCCTTGACTGCCAGCTGCTGCGGCTGGCTCAGGGGCTGGGGTAGCAGGACCTGGCCCTTCAGCTTGAGTGGTACTCAGGGTGGCCTGTCCGGGGTCTTCATGGACTTCCTGGATGAAGAAAAAAATGAGTATGTGTAGTTAATCACGACCAAACAAAAACTACTTTCTAAGAAAACATAAGGTGTTCTTGGAATCTTTCCATCTATTTCCACCCTAACAATTCTGAGCTGGGCTGCTTGAATGAGGATTCTACCCACACTCCTGACCTGAGCAGGAGCTCCCGCCATGTTATAGCAAACTTTAACCCCATCCTGACTGCCAGGATCCGGCAGGACATTCTGCCACCCCAGCTCCCGTCTCCCCAGCACTGTGGTCACAGCTCTCTCAGGTAACTGACTGCAACACTCCTACTCATTCCCTGGAGTTTGAGTGTCCGTCTTATTCAGCTCTGTAATGGGGTCTACTAATGAAAAACAGAGTCAGTACTAAATAAGCATCTGCACAAATAATTTTAAAAAATACTCTAAGGCCAAGGGAAAAATTTTTTTATTAGTCATTTCATTGAAATTCTATAATCATTATAGAGAAAACAGGGATTTGCACTTCTAGAAAATATAACAAACTTCTTAAAAGCTTACAGGATTGAGCAAGGAAAGAACCTGCCACTTCAGCTCCCAAAATGATAAAGAAAGTCTAAAAAGAATTCATATCTCAAACAATACAGCTTAGGAGTAAAGCTCTCAGCATCTAGAGAATAAGGTTCTTGGTTTGGTTTCCTGCTCTGCCACTTACTAGCTGGATAATGTTGGTCAAATTATTTAATGCTTGAAAGCCTCAGATTCCTCATCTATAAAATGGGAATAATGGCCGAATGCCATCACACCTGTAATCCTAGTACTCAGGGTGGGCAGAAGGGGCTGAGATGGGAGGATCCCTTGAGTTCAGGAATTCAAGACCTTGTTTCCATTAAAAATAGAAAAATTAGCTGGGCATTGTGGAGGGCACCTCTAGTCCCAGGTATTCAGAAAGCTGAGGCAGGATTTCTCGAGCCCAGGAGTTTGAGGTTGCTGTGAGCTAGGCTGACACCACAGCACTCTAACCTAGGGCAACAAAGTGAGACTCTGTTTCAAAATAGAAAAAAGGAATAATAAAATCTATCTTCACAGGGTTGTTGTGGCAAACAATAGTAATCATGTAAAACCTTGACCACATAATACAAGTACTATGTGCCTGGCATATAGTAAGTGCTCAATTATTAGCACAATTATTATGACAGTGTTATAATAATTAGCTATCATTATTCCTTTTAAAATAAGAAAACAGGCTGGGTGTGGTGGCTCATGCGTATAATCCTAGCACTTTGGAAGGCCGAGTTTAAGACCAGACTAAGTAAGAGTGAGATCCCATCTCTAAAAATAGCTAGGCACTGTGGCAGGCACCTGTAGTCCCAGCTACTGGGGAGGCTGAGGCAAAAGGATCACTTGAGCCCAAGAGTTTGAGGCTGCTGTGAGCTATGATGCATGGTACTCTGCCAAGGGTGACTGAGTGAGACTTGTCTCCAAAAAACAAAATAAAACAAAAAACAAAATGTGATTCCTGTTTTGGAGCTCAAAATCCAATAAATGGGAGAACCCAAAATACAACATTAAGCAAATACCTAAAGGGGATCTCTCAAGGCCAGGTGTGGTGGCTCATGCTGGTAATCCTAGCACTCTGAGAGGCCCAGGCGGGTGGATTGCCTGACTTTGAGACCAGCCTGAGCCAAAGCAAGAACCTGTCTCTGAAAATAGCCGCGCACTGTGACAGACGCCTATAATCACACCTACTTGGGAGGCTGAGGCAACAGAATCACTTGAGCCCAGAAGTTTGAGGTTGCTGTGAACTGTGATGCCACAGCACTCTACCCAGGGTGACAAGTGAGACTCTGTCTCAAAAAAAAAAAAAAAAAAAAAGGCAGGGGTGGGGAGGATCTCTCTGGGCCAGGTATATAATTTCTGACCTGTGCTATTGTTTACAATGATCTCTGACTTTAGAACATGCTGCCTCAGCAGGATCTCTGGGAATCCTCCAGCTGCCTCACTTTACAGCGGAGTGGCGCAATGCTCAGCGGCGGGCTGACATTGCCCAGCACCACTGTTCAGGCAGCCCTGGCTCCTGCTCCTTCTTCCACCTCCAGCCCCTGCAGACATGCAGCTGCAGCTCAACCCTGCCATCTTGCTCTGCTTGTTCAGTCACCAGTGGCTCTTCTGAAACCAAGAGGGATCTGGGCTGTTTCCATTAGAAATGATGAGACCTCCTGGCTCATTTCTCCAGGTTGTAAACAGATTTAGGGACATTAATGGGAAAAGATCCTAGAAAAGATGGAGGGCAACTTATAATGAGAGAAAGTAGGACAACTGAGATAGGGATAAAAGATGCCTATTTGGTTAATAATCACATATTTTGTGTGTGATAAAGGGTTTGTTTCTCAGTGTAGAAAGGTCAATGTCTTTACTTAATGCCCCAAACACCCACCAAGATTCCTGCCTGAAGGGTCTGCTCCTTCAAGAAGATGAGGTCCATCCCTCCTTCTGCATGTCTCCGCCTCCCTCTCCGCCTCCTCGAGGCCACGTCATCTCTTCTAAGGCTGCCATTGACAATCTGTCCAGTCACTGGATGAATCAGGCCAGCTTGCAGAATTCCAGACAAATCCATGCCAAGGGCTCCTTGAAGTGAACTGATAGCTCCAATCTTCGGAGTGCTGGTGCTCACTGGGAAAGGGGATGTGGCTCCTGGGGACCCATCTGAGGAGCACGAGAGATCTATCGCTGACTCCCCATGCCAGCCATTGAGGACAATGGGGGGGTGCCCATGGGCGGCAGAGAACTGCTCCATGCTGCGAGCCTTTGTATCCCTCTCCACCTCAAACTCGTAGGGACATCTGTGCTTCAGTTCATCCTTTGTGAATACTGGAGTTAAGAAACTCTCCTGTGAACATACAAGAGGCAAGAGAGGTGTAGGCGCCACTTTGAGCACCAGCTCTATCTTCAGGCCTGATTACCAGGGCCTCCTATTATTCTCAATCATCTTTTCATTTGTTTATTTTTTTTGAGACACAGCCTCAAGCTGTCGTCCTGGGTAGAGTGCCGTGGCATCATAGCTCACAGTAACCTCAAACTCTTGCTTTCAAGCGATTCTCTTGCCTCTGCCTCCCAAGTGCTGGGTCTATAGGCGCCTGCCTCAATGCCTGGCTGTTGTTTGGTTGTGGCCGTCATTGTTGTTTCACGGGCCTGGGCTGGATTTGAACCTGCCAGCTCAGTTGTTTGTGGCTGGCGCCTTAGCCGCTTGAACCACAGGCACGGAGCCTCAATCATCTTTTTAGAAGTTCTTCTGACTCAAGCCTCAAACTTTTGTGTCAAATCACTTGGACAGCTTGTTAAAATGCAGATCCTACTGCAGTGGGCCCAAGGAAGAGCCTGAGAATCTGCTTTTTTAATAAGTTTCTAGATGTTGCTAAAGCTGCTTGTCCATGAACTACGCTTGGAGCTTCAAGATATATAACTCAGGGATTCTGAGTCTCAGCTACACATCAGAAGCACCAGGGAAGCTAAAAATATCCCAATGCCTAGGCCACAGTCCAGACCAGTTAAATCAGAATCATTAGCTTTTCAAGGTCTCTCTCCAATGTGCGCCAGTGAGAACCTGTGTGCTAAAAATGTTTCTCAAAAAAACCCATCACTTATGACAAAAATGCCCACTTCTGCTTCATTTCTGTCAGCCACCATCGTTTTCTCAGTTTGACAGGGTTGAACATGCTACCCCATTCATGCTTCCTTTCCTTATATATTTGTTAGTCGTGGAGCCAGCTTGGCCCAGTCTTGCCTTTCTCTGTATCTATTCTACCACTAATCTAGTGTCTGGATTTTCTCTTCATCAATTTTCTGCTCTGCATATCACTCTGGATTGGATGCAAAACCCTGCATTTTCCTGCTCCAAAGCATTTAATAGGTCCCCACTACCTACCTGTAGAATAAAACCTGAATTCCTCAATTAACACTGATGGCTCAAGCCTGTGATCCTAGCACTTGGGAGGCTGAAGCAGGCAGACTGCTTGAGACCAGTAGTTCAAGATAAGCCTGAGCAAGAATGAGACTTGGTCTCTACGTAAAACAGAAAACAGGAACACTGGCCAGGTGAGGTGGCTCACACCTGTAATCCTAGCACTCTGGGAGGCTAAGGCAGATGGACTGATTGAGTTCAGGAGTTTGAGACCAGCTTGAGCAAGAGCGAGGCCCTGTCGCTAAAACATAGTAAAACTGGAGAGGATTAAAGATGGCGGCCGAGTAACAGTTTCCCTGCAACTGGGCACAGCGAGTCTGGGGAGACAGGACTCCAGGCATCTCTGGCCGGTGGGATGGGCCTACAATTATGCCTTTGAGTATACAGGGAGCCATCAAGGGACTTCTGGACCCCAAAAGGAGGACAAAAACAGTGGAGAACTGGCAAGCGGTTGCGTGTGTTCGATTGACCTGATCACACCGGCAACCATGAGTACAAACAGCAGTGAAACTGCAAACTGGAAAGGCCTTACCTGTGAACTGTTTTGGTGTTCGTGGACTTGGCACTCAGTTGAACAGCCTTGGGGAGAGCTTGAGCAGGAGTGTGGAGAACTTTGGGCACTGTCTGGGGCTCCAGACTGAGCCACTGAGCTGGGCGCAGGAAGCCACTGGGAAAGAACTGCCCTGGCAAGCTCCGCCCTCAGGGTCCCAGAGCAAGGAACGGGCTGGACAAAGTAACCTAGTGACTGAGCAGCCTAAAGGCAGGGACTGAACTGCCTTACAGCCATAATCCTTAGGGGTAGAGTGAGACGGTTTTGGCACACTGGAGCCTTGGGCTGTTGTCCTGGGTAGAGTGCCCTGACGTCACAGCTCAAAGCAACCTCAAATTCCTGGGCTTAGCACTGCCCAGACCTCCACAAGGGCTGTGCAGCGACCCCCGACTGGTGACCCGCACCCACCGGGCCTCTGCATTCCCTCACTAGGAACTGTGGGAGCCACGCAACCCTGCGTCCTCCCAGCCTCCACACTAGCCCGTTCATCTGGCCAGGGACTCTGGTAGCTGCGTGCCCTCTGGAGCCCTCCCTGCCTCTGTGCAGAGCCCTTCTCCTGGCCAGAGACTGCTGGAGCCTTGGGCTCTCTGTGCCAAAGTCACTGGGCACCAGGCACTCCCAGAACCATGCGCACCACCCCCAGCCCTGTTGCAGGATCCGGGTGTGTCACACACCAGAACTGCTTCCACAACCAGAACTCCCTAGCTAGAGCAGCCCCAGAGGA
>CAUYPK010061194.1:0-23456 GCA_963574355.1 Loris lydekkerianus
AATGGGTACAGGCGAAACCAACTAAATGCAGAATACAAATGTCTACATACAATAACTAAGAAAATGCCATGAAGGCTATGTTGAACAGTTTGATGAGAATATTTCAGATTGTATATGAAACCAGCACATTGTACCCCTTGAGTGCACAAATGTACACAGCTATGATTTAACAATAAAAAAATAAATAAAATAAATAAAAATAAAAATAAATAAATTATCTCAAGAATGGAAGAAAAAAATATCCCATGTACTCAGTACTATTATGAAACTAATTTATAATCACTCACACTTTCATATGAAGAATAGATCACAACTATGGCCCAAAATGAAGGAGATAGAAGGGGGAAAGGGAGGGGAGGGGGGAGGTCAGATCAAGGGAGGGTGAATGGTAAGATCACACCAATGGTGCATAATGCAAGGGTACTTGTTGGGTCTATTAGTATAGAGTATAAATGGATTAACACAATAACTAAGTAAACAAGATCAGGTATGTATTAACCAGTGTGCTGTAAGCATTCCTAATTCTATATGAAATCAGCACATTGTACCCCATAAATGCATTAATGTATACATGATCTATGTGTTTATGATTTAATAAAATAAATAAAAAATTAATAACAGCCCCCCCCAAATAATGAATAATAAATAAATAAATAACTAAAAATGAGCCAGCTGTGGTGACACGTACCTTTATTCCCAGAAACTCTGGAGACTGAAGCAAGAGGTATACTTGAGACCAGGAGGTTGAGGTTGCACTAAGGTAGAAACATGACATTCTATTCAAGCCTGAGTGATAGAGTGATACCCTGCTAAAAGAAAAAAAAATAAAAATAAAAAAAAATAAAAGAAAAGGAAAAGAATAGAGAACAGCTTAAACTCATGGATATTTCTTAACAATAAAATTTTATTGCTATTAGATGTGAACATAAAAAAGGAATTGACATAACACATATGTGCAAACATAAAAAAAGAAGCTACTAATCTGTCTTCCCTCCCAGATGATTCTGCATAGGAAACCATAATCTTGTAGCATATTTTTTTTTTATTTTATATTTTACATAATGTAGGTTAATAAATAGAGTTAAACCATTGAAAGTGTTAAAAATGGTTTAGCTCTTTCTCAATTTGCTTTTATCTTCATAAAGGATAAAGATGGAATGGTTTTTAAAGAATATTTTCATTCTATTTCAAAGCAGTACATTTTCCCTGAAGAATTTGGTTCCACATGATTCCCCATGTGCCAATTTTTTTTTTTATATTTGCTTGCATGAAGACATTCTATTGAAAACCTATTGAATCCTTCTCATAGAATAAAACTTAGAAGTATTCTGATTCTTCAAGTCAAAATTCTTTCATAGTAATTTTAAAAATTGCTAAGGTGAATAGTAAGCAATTATATATTATCTACTTATTCTTTGAGTGAAGAGATGTAATCAATTCGACTTATGTTTCCCTAGAAAGCAAATGGTTAAGTTTGAATCAATGAGCCTTTTTCTAAAGGCTATTTAGGGTATTTAACATATAAAATGTCTAACAAATGTTAGACTGATTTCACATATAAAATATCTAACAAAGAGATAGAAGAATAAAGGGCAGAGAATTTAGCTATCGTTAGGGGATTAAAAAACACAGAACATATTGAAGTTGTCAATGACAACTGTGGTGATCAAATGTTGGCAGGTACTTCATGGCACAGTGATTAGAAAAATCTATATGTTTAATTGGTTCTGGTTTCAGGAAATGATTTCTACATTTCTTATCGTAAAGCATAATTGATTTAAGCAATGCTATCATGAACTGTTGATGGTTTGGTAATGGTTAAATTTTCCTGAATGGGACTGATTCCTGCTGTTGCTCACTTTTTATTCTTAAATGTGTGAGAGCTGAAAGCCAATGTGGGGATTCTGCCAAGAGCAGGGCATGTCAAGTTTCAATCACATGTTCAGGAACAGGGGGTGCAGCCAGAGAGTCATTCACATGGGCCCAGGGGACGTATTGGCAAGGGGAACTTGTGGCAGATCACTGACTGCCACTAGCCCCCACTTTGACGGATGGGTCACACTGGTGCTTTGAATCTCTAGGAAATAGTGTTGATTGAGAGCCTGTGTCTAGAAATCTTTGCGAGATCTTGGTATTTCCCTTTTTCCAGTGTGGGTCACTTTAGAAAAAGTCCTCCAGTTACCTGAGGGAAGAGCTGGAGATTTTCTGTATATCTTTGTGGAGAGTTATATAGTCTTTTCTCAGGGGGACCCCAACTTTTCGTCAGTTAAGAAGATCGAATTCCATGAACTAGCTTCATTGTAAAATCTGTCTGAGCGTTTTTGGCACTGCACTCTGGACTTTAAAGTCCCATTTATGGCCTTGGGTTTTTCTGTTGTATAGATCAGGTAATATTTTATAATAGAAGCCACCTGTTTACTTCCATCTTAGGACAACTGTCATTTCTGCTTTCTAGAAAAACCATAATCAGTGAGCTAATGTCAGATCACGAGGGTTCAAATATTCAGGCAGACTATTATGTTATCACTGCTTTCTGTTGCTTGTTGTGGAAATTATGTCTACCTTTCTCCTGGTGGTTAAACAGTGCCAGTTGGCCTTAGTCACTTGAGGACTTCATTATTTTCTCTAAAACCTGGGAGCACATCATTAGAGTGGCATATGAGGGTATCCAACCACATAATATGAAGACTATGAGAAACAATGGCTGGATACTCTGTGGCAGGCTCTCACATTCCACTTTTGTATGGCCTGTGCACACATACTTGCTTTGTAAACAATACTTTCCTGTAAAATCCCCTGTAACCAGCATGTAAGAGCACTTCTATGACCAAATGTGGGTGTTTTTTTTTCCCCTACACACTAAGTGGTGGACACCAGCTGGGTGTCTTTTAATTCATTTCCATCACTGTCTACCAGGAAATGGTGTTAGATCCCTGAGGTGAAGACTCAGTCCCCAAGATGACCCCTCCTACCCAGACACCAGTTGCACGTCCAAGCCTCGGGACCTACTGACTGAATGGCTTCAAGTTGGGGTTCCCATAACCCCTTCCCTCTTTGGGTTCAATTAATTAGCTGGAGTGGCTCACAAAACTCAGGGAAACACATTTACTGGTTTATTATAAAGTATATTACAAAGGATACAGATGAAGAGGTGCACAGGGCAAGGTATGAGAAAAGGGGGGCAAAGCTTCTATGCCCTCCCTAGGTATGCCAACCTCTAGGAACCTCCACATGTTTGGCTATCTGGAACCTCTTGGCACCCTGTCCTCTTGGGTTGTAGGCTTCATTAGGTAGGCATGATTGACAGCCATGTAGAAATGTCATTGAACAAAAAGCACATCATCTAAACCCAGCAAGGGTTTCCTGTTCAGATTCTTGCTGGCCTCCTTGCAGCATTTCTTCCTCCAGCATGGGGCACAGGGCACTCTGGAATGAGAGTCTTTTGATCCACAATTAGATTAGAGTCCTGCCTTTGGCAGGTGAAAGGTGGACAGAAGTTTAGAGAAAGCTTTTGTCTCCTGAGGCCTACTGCTGAGGCCTAGAGCACCCCAACATTGTAACAAGGACTATGGGAGTCATGAGCTGGGAACCAAGGATGAAAACATTATATACAGGGTGGCCTTAAAGTTCATGTAATTATTCAAATTGCAAACTTTATGACCAACGTGTGTGTGTGTGTGTGTGTGTGTGTGTGTATGTAGTTTTATGAGTTTGAGTTTGAAGGGCTGCAGATCCCACAGATCCCGCAGAGTGCCCTTGGGGTTCTAAGTGATCACATTGGCTGATAGAGACACTGCAGTCCTTTGAAATGCAATCTAAAAGGCTAGCTCCATGGGTACTGTCAAGGCAGATTTGTTCCTACCTGTAACGGATTGGCTTTTACATATCTATATATGTCAGATTCATCGCAGCTCTTATTAGGATTTTGGAAATGCTGACTCAGGAACTTGTTTGAATAAGATACTATCATAGAAGGATGATATCATTATTATCAACTAGTGTTCAAGCAGTGCTCAGTGAATTAAAACTACTCAGGTAGGTTTGAAGGACTATATCAAGTTGCCAACTCAGAAGTGTCTGGCCGTGTGTGACTTTGGGTATGTTGTTCAATCTGAGTCTTAAGTATTTTTTCATGTTTGACAGGTACAGTAATACTACCTGACTACCCATTAGGCTATTATTATAAGGAAAAATAAGTGGAACGTTTGTTAAAATGGTAGACACACAGGGCAAAGGATTTCAGAATGGAAAAAAGTGTGAACATCTGCAGACAAAAACTGTTATTGTTCTTCTTATTTTCTGATGCAGGAGAATGAGGTTGATACACGACTGCTATAGTTTTGCACAGATTTTATTTTATCTTTTACAATATAGCTGCCTGTTGAAGCATATGGGAGTTTATAATAATACTCTGTCTTCTTTTGTGTATGTATGAATTTTACATGATAATGTTAAAAAGTTAAAAAGAACATAGATCCCTAATTTAGAATCATTTCTATATTTAGATCTGTGGTAACGGAGAAGGCTCTTATTACAAAAGGAAAAAATACTTAGAAACAAGTAAGAAAAAAAGGGAAAGAATATGAATGAGGGTGGTAAAAATAAGAATGGATCAAAAAGTGAATCATGCTTGATGCTGGAAAGGAATTGAAAAAGGGAGCAAATTGGGTAAGCATTTTTATAAAGAAACAAAGGGTAGAAAATAGTGATATAAAAGAAGTTAGGAAATGGACAACAGACATGATAATTTAGTAGAAACACAGGGAAGAGAATTTCCATCCAGGTCTGAGGCTTCTGCTGCCATCTGTGTATGAATGTGTTCCCAATCTGAGACTGTAACCTCCACTATTGTCCTCGGTCCCAGACCCTTAGGACCGAGGACCTTCTATGTCTTATAAGAGTCCTGCAGCCCTTCTGCACTATTCTCTTTCTTCTACTAATTTTAGGCTTAGCTTTTTCTTATTTTTCTAGATCTTTGAAGTGTAATATTAGGTTATTTGAGATCATTCTTAATTTGATGTAGGTCTTTATTGCTATTGTACAAGTCTTACATCTTACAACAGATTCTCTTAAGGTAATAACAGCTTAGCTCTGATCTCACACACACACAAAAATGTCCACTTATATTCCATATACCCTAATATTTTAAAAGTTTTGGTTTTATAATTTATGCCTTTTGATATTGTGTATTCCTTAACAGATTATTGTAGCTGTTATTATTTTTGATAATTTTGCCTTTTAACCTTTATACTAAAGATACAGTGATTTATACACTACCATTTTACATTCTACCATTGTAGTATTAAAGTATTGTGAATTTGATTGTGTACTTAGTTTTACCCGTGTGTTTTGTATGATGCTTCCAGGTGTTTTCATGTTTCTCGTTAACATCTTTCTCTTTTAGGTTAAAAATTTCCCTGTAGCGTTTTTTGTAAGATGTGGTATTGATGAAGTCCCTCAGCTTTCGTTGTCTGGCAAAGTCTTTGCTTCTCCTTATTTCTAACGGACGGCTTTGCCAGCTGTGGGACTCTTGGTGGCAGTTTTCTTTTCCTTCAGCACTGTTGATTCATCACCCTGCTCTCTCCTGTTCTATAATGTTTCTGCTTAGAACTCTGCTGCCAGCTGTATTGGAACTCTGTTCTATGTTATTTGCTTCTTTTCTCTAATGCATTCAGGACCTTTGATTTCTCTTTAATTTTTCACAGTTTAATTATAATTTTTTGGGGGGGAGAATATAGTCTCACTCAGTTGGCCTGGGTAGAGTGCTGTGGCATCATAGCTCACAGCAACCTTAAACTCTTGGGCTCAAGTGATCCTCTTGCCTCAGTCTCTGGTAGCTGGGACTACAGGTGCCCATTACAATGCCTGGCTATTTTTTAGAGACAGTGTCTAGCTGTTGCTTAGGCTGATCTCAAACTCCTGAGTTCAAGCAATCCATCTGCTTCAGCCTCCCAGGGTGCTGAGATTAAGGAATGTGAGCCACCATGCTTGGCCTTTAATTATAATTTTTGGTACTCTTGTTAAGATTGAACCTGATTGGAGACCTTGTTGTACCTGGATATTTGTAACATTTTCCAGGTTTAGAAAGAATTCTGCTATTATTCTTTAAATAAGCTTTTTTATTCTTTTATGTTTTCTTCTCCTTCTATAACTGCTATGTTTTCAAAAGTTGCTCTTTCTATGGCACAAGTTCTGCAAGCTTTCTTAATTTCTTTTTGTTCTTTTTTTCTCTCCTATGAAATATATTTTCAAGTTTTCTTGCAGAATCAAGTCTGTCTTGTCTTTGGGTTCATAAATTCTTCCTTCTGCCTAATCAATTTTGCTAGTGGTGCTATTACATTTTCTAATTTTTTATTGTATTTTTCAGCTATATAATTTGTTTAATTTTTAAAAGTTTCAATCTGCTAATTTTTTTTTATTTGGGTCACCTATTGTCTTCCTCATTTTGTTGGATTATTTTCCTATATTTTTTAAAAGTTCAATGAATTTGCTTAAAATAGTTATTTTGAATTCTTTGTCAGATGGTTCATACAACTGCTTTTTTTTTTTTTTTTTTTTAGGGTCAACCCCTGGCACTGTATTTTGTCTGTTTGGTGATGTCATGCTTTCCTGATTGTTCTTGATCTTCATGCCCATGCATCCATTCTGCGTGTTTGAAGGAGCAGGCACTTATTTTAGTCATTGCAGACTGGCACTGTGTGGGGAAGCCCTTCAGTAGTCAGCTCTCCTAGAGATTCTGAGCAGGCTGTCTGGCCTGGCCTCAGATCCTGGAGTCACTCTAGCTGACAAGGTAAGGGGAAATGCCAGAATTTCAAGGCTTCTGAGGCCAGTGTGGTGCTGGAGCATGTCTGAAACCCAGGCTCATTGTCACTGATGGCGTGATGGGGGGGCCAGAGGCTGATTATGCTATGGAAGCCTGATGCCAGAGGCTGTGGGGTCCCAGGTGGCACCAGATGTGTCTGGAGGGTCTGCCAGCCTGAACCAGCCTGAAATCTGGGGCCATAGGAGCTCTCCAGGCTGGGTTTTGCCCCGGTGGGGCTGGTGTTGGGGTACAAGACAATGTTCTATGCTCACTGCCCTCTCTTTTCTTCAGTTGCATGAGCTCTTTCTCCATGCTCCGCTGCCTGGGGTTGGGGGAGAGATGATGTAGGTATCGCAAAACTGCTCTTCTGTCCTCTTATCATCATTGTGATACAGTCAGTTACTGTGCTCTCTCACATGGTTTTCTTGCCTCCTGTGAAACTATTTTTTGCCTGGACAGCTGCTATAATTGATGTTTCTATGAAGGCGTGATTGCTGGGGAGTCCTATTCCACCATCTTGCATACCCACCCCCCAACCTACCCCCCATTGTCCCATTTTAAGATAGGAAACTGGAGAATAGACTGATTGAATAGCTTGCCTGGGTCACATGTGTCAGATCTGCTGGGTGGCTCCAATATTTGTGCTCTGTATTTTAAATGCTTTTCTGGCCATTAATGTTTGTTGTTCTAATCCATTTTTGGACCATTTATACGTAGATTAGTAGCTCTACCTAAACTGCATATATTTAGAAAGGTTAGGGTTTATCTTTGTGCCAATCATTCACTTGTTCATGTGGTTTGGGTTTAAATCTCACCCTAATGTCATTTTAAAATTAAAGATTGCATTGGAATGGCTCCTTTTGCATAAAGAAATATGAAGTAAGAAAATGAGGGCATTTCAAATATAGCCATATTTAAACTGTTCTAGGGCAACATATATGAACTGAGAGTTTCTTTATTTTGCAGAGGAATTTATTTTTATAGGTTCTGCCCATTGTCATGCTAGTGATAAACCCAGCTACAAACCCCGCCCCCCAAAAACAAATAAAAACAAAAACAAAAACAAAAATTGCCACACACAATTGGTAAATGTCACATGACTTTGTGGTCTTCTAGATTCAGGGAAACATCAAATCATGTTTAAGAAGAAATCTTTTATTCCAACTGCAAGGACTATGAGCCACAACATCAGTAGAACTGAAGAAGTACTAGAGGGAGCTTCTTGGTTTTATCAAAATTCTTCATTTATCTGAAATTCAGCAGTATATTACCATATTAGATTCAGGGTAGGATCTGAGTTTATGATTAAAATTAATATCCCTAGCTAACATTTCTGAAGTCAAAATTTCATATAAGTTTTAAGCTGGTTTATCAATAGTCTCTTGTTAAATAAGACAACCTCAGCATCAATGCTATCTAGGAATTTATGGGATCAATTACCCTTTGGAGATTGTCACTTGTTTTATGGTGTGTGCCTTGCAGTAATGTTTAGCTGTGAATAATTTGTAAGTCAACATTCATGTAGTAGGATAAGTAAATGAGAGAGGAAAAGTTTAGAGTGAAGAGAAAAAACTTCCAGGATAAAGGGCTACAATATAAACTTGACAAGAGGGTTGACCAGAAGAGCAGGGAATATAATGAAATAGATAATTGCCCATAAAATCATGAATATATAAAGGCAAGCATGAGATGGAAAATGTTTCAGGTAAGTTTGAGAAATGCACAGCCATAGAAATAAAATAGCAATAAAAGAATTAAGAAGGGAAATCAGGGTATTTCAACCCCAGTGAAACCTTAGCATCCCTTGAGGAACTATAAAAAAAAATGCCAGTCAATCTGAGGTGAGAGCTGAGCACGGTCTTTGAGAGCTCCCAGGAGATTCAATGTTCATGTCGAGTTAAAAAACTAAATTAAATGAGCTTTGAAGGCTATTTATAGGTCTCTCCCTTTTGAAAGATTAAAGATATGAGCTATAAACAGATATTTCTATCAATTTTATCTTCATAGCATTTTAAAATCTTTGTTTTCTGTGGAAGTCCTGAAGATGAAATCTGGCTATTAGAACAATAACAACCTCCAATGGCTTATGGTTGACAACTATTTCACAATCTTTTATATTTTTTATTGGGGCAATATATATCCTTTAAAATTTGTGATGATACTTTTCTTACTCATCCTAGTTGTGAAAAAATTAAAGAAAAATATAATTTTCATTTTAGAAAGATCTTTTAAAAGACTATAGATCCATTTCTTGCTGGTGCCTGTAGCTCAGCAGCTAGGGTGCCAGTCACATACACTGGAGCTGGTGGGTTTGAATTCAGCCCAGGCCTGCCAAACAACAATGACAATTTCAACCAAAAAGTAGCCAGGTGTTGTGGTGGGCACCTGTCGTCACAGCTACTTGGGAGGCTGAGGCAAGAGAATCGCTTAAGCCCAAGATTTGAGGTTGCTGTGAGCTGTGATGCTACAGCACTCTACCAAGGCTGACATAGTGAGACTGTGTCTAAAAATAAATAAATAAATAAGTAAATAAACAAACAAACAAATAAATAGATAAAAGACCATTTTTTTATGTTGGTTTAAAATAGCAGCTGCATTGATTTCCATTCTTCTATCTAAAGAAATTAACAAAATCCTCTTTAGTACGTACATGATATAAAACGTCTATTTTGTGTAGATATAAAGGATATAGAACAATGCAGGATTTACATGACATTATGCATTTGCCAAAACTCATACAATAAACAATGTTCCAATGTTAATTCATGGATGGAAACAAACACTGTACACCAACTGTGGTGTGTGTGGGATGCTGACAGTGGGAGGAACTCTCTGTACCTTACACTCAATTTTAAAACTGCTCTAAAGGAAGTTTATTAGTAAAAAAGAACTTTCTTTGTTCTTTCCTCAGGAAATTAAAAAGTAGTAGCTAGGACTATTGGCTTTTTAAACTAATTTACAGGCAATTACGAAAATAATGGCCAAGAATTACTAATTTCCTATGATTGAGGTAACAAATTACCTATGAACTTGGCAATTTAAAATGACATAAATTAATTTTATCATAGTTCTGGAGGTCAGAAGTCCAAAATCAGTATCACTAGCTAAAACAAGGTGTGGACAGGGCCATGCTCTCTGGAGTCTCTAGGTAAAAATCCATTCCTTGCCTCTTCCGTTTTCTGGCTGTGAGCATTCCTTGAGTTGTGGCAACACACTCCATTCTTGGTCTCTATATTCCTCTGTGTGTGTCTGTAAATCTCCCTGTTTCTCACCTTTGAGGGTACATGTGATTGAATTTAAGGTCCATGTAGATAATCCAAGTTAATTTCCTCATCTCGAGATCCTTAACCATATCTGCAACCCCTCCCACCTTTTTGCCGTATAAAGTGAGGGATGTTCACACCTTCCTATGTTGAGTGCCTCCTTAAGTTGACCTAATTATTACAGACCAAACATGCTTCACATGTGCATATTGGTACAGTAGGCTTAGTTCCTTATGTTGACCACCTCTGTATGTTGGCTAGTTTGTTACAGTCCCTTGTGTGGTCAACTTATAGAAGTTCTACTGTATTTGGGAGATGGGAGTACATTTTCAGCTTGCTGCAGATACCAGGTGAAAAAAAAAAATGGCTTTACAAGTTTACTGCAAAATGTTTCTTTCCTTAGAAGACTACCTTGCCTCTTTCCATCCTAGAAGCATCATTGGCAGCACTGTCCTCTCCTCATCCACTTCTGAGCACGTCTCACTCATTGGATAGAACTCTGAGTGTGTCCTCTCCCCAACTGCAATGACAGCTTCTGAGTGAAGAATTATATTTCATAAATCCTCTACTCTGTTTCCTAGGCATGTGGTAATTATGTAATAAATATTTGTTGCATTAATTAAATAACAACCTTCCTGTTTTCAACCTTCCCCATTAAGTGGAAAAGGCAGATTTGATGAGGTGCTCCCATGTGTATGATAACCAAGGTAATAGGGAAGATCTTAGGTTTGTAGGAAATAAATATTTCCTTGCAGAATAACTGCAGATAATATTTAATGCTGACAACACTGTTAAGCAGCGAGTCTTGGACTCCTGGCCTATGTGGGAGGTACTGCTTAGAAGTCTTGTCAGCCTGCTGCTTCATAACCAGCAAAATAAGTTTGACATTCAACCGAAGTCATGCAGGAATTAGATAAACAGAAGTGGTGGCCATTGAACTTCTTTAAGTCACTAAAGCATGAGCTAAGAATGTGTGAACCTGAGGGAATTGTGCAACTTTAAAAAGGCTTAGGAAAACTTTTTTTTTTTTCCAGCATCAGTAATAGTCTGACCCTTGGTTTCAGAAGACACTATTTCCAGCACATCAGAGGCATGTGGGTGGACTGAGTCATTCTCATTCCCTCCCAATGTCCTCCCTCCACTCCATCCTCCCCCAACATCCATGAACAATTTGGCTGCTTTTTGTCCTGGAGAATGCAGTATCTCACCGAGAATTGCATCTGAAGAAAAACTCAAAAAGTCAACCAGGAATTTGTAGCAAGTCAGGATTCATTAATTCATTTTAAGTTTTTATTTGGCAATTCTGCTCCCTTCCTCTACTATAACCCAAGGCGGAACGTGGGCAAGAACATTTTGATATTGTGACACTGATCATGCCAGGCTGTCTTTAGGCTGAGATGCTGCTGTGGGTGAGAAGATGAAGAATGATGCACAGAACAAATGGCACCGGATGCTCCTCTTCTGGGGACGCCGATGGTTTTCTTTTCGCATTCTCTGGAGTGGGACGTAATTCTGAAAGGGAGAACCCGAAAGTCTTTTGCATCTGTGAATTACAGTCGACCTGTAAAGCTCCAGGCTCCTCTCAAAAATATTTGTAGGACACCCTAGGTGATTCTCTATACCGATAAAGCCGTGGTCAGGGACGGTGCTTGGCTGATACTGTCTTGCTGCCTTCTCCACGTCTAGAAGTTATGCTCCTGGGGTAGCCCTGGTGTCAATTAATTAGATATTAATAGCAAAACATATGTGCCGCTCTCCCCTGATGCCTCTTGGCTTTAAACAGGCTGCTGAGGGCTGAGGGAGACGACTGGTATGGAGGAAGGCTTTGGAAGGATGTGAGGGGCGAAGCACATATGCTTCCAGCCGTGGGTTTGACTTCTTGTTCCCAACTCCTGCTGCTCTGCTTTGCCAGAAGACCTCCTCCTGACCCTGCCTCTCATCATCTATGTCCTTGAAACTCTCCCAGAAATAACTCATTGAATCAGAGATGATGCGGCTTCTTGGAGGCCTGTCTCATATAACCTCCTTGAAGATAAATATTTGGGGGAAATAAAGAAAAAAGCCATGAAGCCATTTTCAGGTATTGAAAAATGCACCTCAGTATCTGCGGTCAAAGGCGTACCCTCCACTCCTGTGTTTTGCATACTTGCATTTTACGTGTAATCCCTTGAATACAGTTTCCTTGTCAGAATTTTGAGGTGGAAGGCCTTTCCGGAAAAAGCTTTACATGCCACTTTTTTCACTTGTTCTTTTGGCAATCCCAGCTCTGTTTATGTAAAACCTTATGAGTAGTCAGACAGCTCAGCGTGCACTGCCTACGCTTTATCTTGCCTCTTCCACAGATGACAAAGCTTCCGGATGACAGCCTGTTTGACAGACCTGCCTTATAAAAATATTTGTATAAGTGCATTACATCAGCTGCTTATGGAGACTGGGACTGCCCCCTTTTGTTACAAAAATACTTTTTTTTGGTAGTATCTTTGCTGCGAATGAAGATTTCTCCAATTTGGTCTGGGTGGTGTAGGGGTGAGAACACTGGGAGCATGTGGGCTGATTCCGTCTCTGTACCACCTTCACGAGTCCCTTGGCAAGTTGGTTTTGAGCTCAGTCTTCTGATCTATTATATATGCTGGGTTGGACCAGATGATGTCACAGGTCCCTTCCAGCTACCTCTGGAACAAAAGAACTTTCTGAGCTACTTAGTACATTCTCAGTAGCTATTAATATTGTTATATGGATGGTTCTGGGAAAGATCTAGCACCATTCCTATTCAAAAGACTGATCTATTCAAAATATGCTGATGAACTACATGGGCATTGCCATAATCTTCCTACGTTTATACAGGGATGGATAATTTTGTAAACTGTCTTTGCATTTACTATCTCAAATAGCCTGCTTAGGGCACTTTATATGTATTAGAGAAGGCTCGGGCTCAGAATACGAAGATGCTCTTGTTAACCAGCAGCTCTTGCGGAAATAATAGAGTGAGAACTCAACTCAGGGTATTCTTCTGTTTCTGAGGGATCAGCCCTCATGGTCCAAATACTTTCCAAATACTTTCCCATCTCTGCTAGGAATCAAATTTCAACATGAGTTTTGGGGACAGACATCTAAGCCGTAGCAGTAGTAAATGGTTGAACTGGGATTAGAACCCATTTTTTCTCACTTGAAATCTGATACTCTTTCCACTTTGCTGTAATAAAACAGCACTGAACTTTCACAAACTAGAATACAGTATTATCATCCAAATGGTACATGCTATGTCTAAGTATGTCTTCTGTAAAGAAGGTAGCAAGTGACTAGGGAGTATCACATTTTACTCTTTCTTGAAAGATATTAGAAAAGTCAATACTATTTCCATGGTGAGCATTCCTATAAGTTACATTTATTCTTAAAGTACAGATACAGTGTTTATTTTGCTTTTATGAATTAGACTTTATAGTGCTGATTTTTTTCTTCCTTTTCTGAGTTGTTTTTTCCTCCACTACTGAGCTCTGCATGCATAACGTTTTCTTCTTTTGTTGCTTGAAATAAATGATTAGTAACCTTGATAGTGAATGCTGATATCTGGAAAAGGCACAAATTAACTTCTCTCCCACTATTTAGGGGTCATCCTATATCTTGTAGCTGTCTTCTTTGTACTAGGAAATAAATCCTAGGAAAGACAGGTAATCATATTGGCTAGATTATCATTTAACTTCCATCAAAGACCAACTGGCAGGCTCTCTCTTAAATTGTCATGACTAAGATTACAAACTACTAGGGCAGGAATTAATGAATCATGTATAGTTTCATAATGTTTTTTCTTATTACAATTGACTTTTCTTCTAATATTATTTTATATTCTTTAACTGTTTCATAAATTTTAATTAAATTTCATTTCATCAAATGCAGGACAGTAGCATTTGAGTTCTATAGACGTGTTTAATGTATCAGAGGTGAGAAAGAAGAGAAAGGACAATAGAGACCCCAATTAATTCTTCCCTGTGAACTCCATATGAACATTTTACAGTTAGGGAGAGCAAATTGCACTCAAAATTCCATTGTTCAGGAAAGAGCCTTTGTTTAAAGAACTAATGCAAATTCCGAGACTTCAGCTTATTGAATGTATTTCAATAGCTTGTGGCCAAAAATTTAATGAGGACTGAAACAGCTGATATCTCCCACCATTCAACTCTGTGCCACTGGGACTCTACTTGATGAGAGAAAGAGTTGTCTTAAAGTTCAAGACAGAGTTAATACATTCCGTCTATTTGCAACTTTCATCAGAATGAAGTCACCTTCATAACAATGACTTGTAGCATAATTTTGTCCTCATTTGCCATTTTTAGTTGAAATTCTGAGTGAAAATAAAGGAAAATACATCACCCTGTCCTTCCCTTTCTCTTTTTACCTTACAGAGTTGGGGAGCCCTTTCAAATTTCAGAGTAACTAGAATGAGAGCCAAGGAGAAAGTATCTTCAGTAATTTGCACGATTATTTTGAGTGATTAGCTTTGTGTGAATTATAGAAGGGTAAACTTAGAATTCTTACTCCCAATAAAAATTTAATGAATAATTCTGAAAGAGCCAAATCAAGAAGAAAGATAAAAATGAAAGGGCAAGTCTCATGCATTTCTCAGAGTTCTCTTTCTCTGTCCTTCGAAGCAATAGACTGCTTTCAATTTTTTTTCAGTATCTTTACCATTTCTAATATGCAGAAGATAATGTATTACTGTGGCATGCCTAGGGTCTCTAAAAGACAAAGATGTGAATCCCAGAATCTTCCATGTGGAACAGAGCTATGTTGACATAGAGAAATTAGGTTATCATTAGCCATTGTGTGTGTGCATGTGTGTTTGTGTACACGCGTGTGTACCTATTTTCCTTCTGGGATCTTGTTAAGTATCTTGGAGATGATAAATTCTATCACTTTCCTAAGGATCAAAAATGAGTATGAACATTAGCAATCAGCATTAAATTTATGTTTTCTTTTCTTTTAGAATAAAGACAACTAGGAAGCTGCCTTTCTTGCCCTGTGTCTTATAGAATCTGGGTAGGGTAAAACATTGGACTTTAAATCAGAATAGGAAATAAACCCTTGACTAGAATGTTATTTGGAATCTTCTACCTTTTTGCCTAGAGATATATTTTTCATGCTGAGGATTTAACAGTAACTCCAGGCAAATTAATACCAGCTTTTAATCCGAGTCAAAACTCTAGAGATGATGGCTCTATTATTTACCTGTCGAATACCTGAACTGTAGGCACTGGTGCTTTAACGAACCACATAGTTCAGTGGAAATAGACTTTTACTGTATATTATCAGGCAGGTGAGTTTAATGTGAAAGTCATTTCCATAATTAGGGCGATTGAGAGTGTCACTGTAATTATGGTTACTTAAAAAAAGTTCCTTCCTAATTATCATCTGAGGGTGTGCTCTCGGTGGATTAATGATAGCATTACCTGCTGCTGAGCTAGATTCAGGATTAAACAGACACATCTGCAGCCGTGACATCTCCCCAGGGCACTTTACGGGAATATTTTAGGTCAGGCCTCTATTGACTTGTCTTTAAAAGCTATGTTTGCTTCCATTAGCTAGGAAGTTTTACCAGAAGTGGACTTAATGACCGAATTAGTGGGAAAAGTCTTTCAAATTTCCACTTTATTTTTCAAGTAGAAATGGAATTCCTATGTGTGGTATAAGGTAAATGCTAAATATTAACTTCATTTGCATTTAATTTTATTTTTAAGCCTTTCTTCTTTACCATGCTACAGTGGGATAGAGAATGGTTTTATAAAATTTTAAATTTTCATTGTAGAAAATAGGAATTTCTTAGAGGAAGTGGGCATTTTTTTACTTTAAATTATACACTGAGGCCATCAAACAATGAGGTTAATTAGTTTTGTGCCCATAGGTATTATAGGTCAAGTTGATTAGAAAGGAACTTTTTTGTGTGAGGGGTGGTTCTGAATTGAAGAGGGTCCTTCCAATATAATTCTGTTAATATGCAAATCTCTTTCTGTCAGGTAATAAAAGTCTACAAAATAAATGATCATGCTCTTTCCACAAAAGCAAATTCAGACTGGAAAGAGCTAAACTTGATAAAGAAGTTGGTCAATTGTCTTGAGAATTTCTACTTATCAAACCTACTTTTTTTCCAGTAAGAATTTATTTTTGTATGACTGGCTATATAACATCTTGTTGAGATAGGTTTTACAAGAGATGTTCCAGTTTGCGGCAAGGTAATAAGCTAGTGGAATCCTTGTGGGATTTTATATGCTAAAAAAGTCCTCTGGGGGTTCCCAGCCCAGCACACAGGGAACTTAATAAGCCTCCACTCCTTCCTAACAAGAAGTAAAAAGGTGAACGAACTGAAAAATCAACAACTCTTTTTAGATTCTTCAGAGAAGTGAGACCACAGGGCAATCTGCTGCTCCTCCAATTGGAGAGAAAGGGAAGCAGACAGGGAAGTGTGACTTATACACAGCTGAAACTTCTTCTGGAACCCGTACCAGGACTGGAAAATGGGAACTATAAATAAATTTCTGGAGTTTCAGTGTAAACAAATGAATCAAAACTCTAGGGGAGCTGAAGTGATGGGGACCTCAACTTTTCTGAGTTTAACTTCTAACTAGACCCTCTTAGTGAACAGCCTTTGTGTGTCCAGCAGAGGGAAGGGGAAAGGAGACAGCAGAGCAGTCTGCTCTTCCCAACAAGGTCTGCCCTCAGGGGAGACTGCTTTATCAGCATCTAACCTGCTGGGGGGTTCTCAGAATCTAATCCACCTGGGAGAAGGGAAATGTTCAAGTCCAGCCCCCCAACAGCCACCCTGTCTAACCTAATGGGAGAAACATACGGAGAAACACTGATGTAGTTCACAATGCAGGGGCACGAGCTTTCCCCCTCTCCACACCACTAAGCACCCATTTACTGCCACAATTTCACCCAGTACATCAGGTTTAGATTTGGGCAAAAAATTAGAAGGCATATAAAAGGCAAAAACAGTTTGAGGAGGCTAAATAAGCATTAGAACCAGTACCAGACATGGCAGGGGTGTTGGGATAATCAGACTGGGAATTTAAAACAGCTATGATTAATACACTCAGGGCTAATGGAAAAATCAGACAACATGCAGGAATAAGGGGCCATGTAAAAAGAGATGGACATTGTAAGAAAGAATAAGAAACAAAAGCTGGGATCAAAAACATGGTAATAGAAGTAAAGAATGTCTTTTCAATAGGCGTATTGGTAGGCCGGATGTGGCTGAGGAAAGAATCTCTGAGAATGATATGACAATAAAAAATTCCAAAGGCGAAAAAGCAAAGAAAACAACTGAATCCTCCCCTATCCCAAAATCTAAATAAAAAACAAATAAACAAACAACAACAACAGAAAAACAGAACAAAACATTGAATAACTATGGCACAACTGCAGTAGGTCTAAACTTATATAAAATAGGAACAACAGATAAAGAATGAGGGAAAAGAACAAAAGAAATTTCTAAGCAATAAGGACTAAAAATCCCCCAAATCGCTGTCAGACACCTAACCACAGATCCAGATGGCACAGACCACCACGCAGGATAAAGACCAAATATCTACACTCAAGGCATAAGAGACTCAAATTTCAGAAAATGAAAGATGAAGAAAAGTATCTTTTTTTGTTGTTGTTCTATCATAAAACAGCTTCTGAAAGAAAAAAAAAATATCTTAAAAGAAGTCAGAGGACAGAAGCGCCGACAGAGGAGCAAAGGTGAAATGACACTTGACTTCTCAGAAAATACACAAGCGAGAAGGGAGTCTAGTGAAATACTGAAAGGGCTGAGGAAAGAACCCACCAAATAGAGCTAGAAGGAGAAGCAATTGCGCGAAATATTGAGGGAACCTGTGGCCAGTAGATCTTCTGCCTTCCAAGACACATTTTTTAAAAGTTCTTTAATGGGAAAGAAAATGATATAGGTTAGAAATTTGAATCATCGCAAAGAAAGGGTGAATATTGGAGAATAAGTCATTGGGAAAGGTGTCTCAGCTATATGGGACCAAAGAATCTAATTTGTGTCTTGGAATTCCTCTTCTTGTGCCTCTTCAATTGTCCCGGACTGTTGTCCTTCCTCTTCGGACTGTTCCGGGACCAGGTGCCTGGTCACTGTGCTTAGGAACCTCTCATCCTGGCTGCCAGCTCTGCTCCCACCTCCACCCATCCATATACCTTGTCCTCTCCAACGTATCCTTAGCCGACACCAGCTTCACCCCTACCACAATCCCAAAGGTGGTTGTGGGCATCTTAAATCACAGCAGTCATTTCTATTTGAGCTTCCTGACTTGGACGTCTCTTTAAATTCTTTTTGGATGTTTGGACAATCCACTTCTGACTGTGATGGCCTGACTGCTTTGTGGGTATCTGCCACGTCTCCACCACCCAGTGATCAGGACTCTGCACCTCCTTTGTGGTCTCCTGGTTCTGGTGCCTTTTTTCATTGGTCTTTTGAAATCACAGTTGCACCATCTGATGGTGTACAAATGTAGAGATTCCTCCTTTCTTCTGTGCCCCTTTTCAGCTCCTCAACCTTTCCTTTTCTGATAGCTCCCCCAATAACATACTATTCATGTGTGTATTTTATTGATTCCATCCTTGGCAGCATCACACTTCCAGGAATCTCTTATACTCAGATTGTATTCTCCATACTGAGAATGCTGGCAACAGCTGGGAAGTATAAGGCCTTTGCCAGCTGTGGCTCTCACCTGTCAGTTGTTTATTTATGGAACAGGCCTTGAGTCATACCTCAGTTTGCCTGGCTCATCTTCCCCAGGAAAGGGTGTGTTGGCCTGGAGGGCACAAACTACAGTCACCCTCGTGCTGGACTCCTTCATCAGGGAACAGTGCTATCAAGACTGTTCTGTGGTGGCTCCTCAGCAGGAAAGCCTAATATTAATACCTCTGCCATTCTTTTTGGAGTGTGGGTTGGAAAAGAGCAAAATCAAGTATCTGGAATCAGAAAATCTGCCTATTTAGTTATATAATTTTTGCAGCTCTTATCACTTTCAATTCTCTTGATGTTTCTTATTTAAATATTATTTCTTTTACTATCTTTAATGACATCAAGGGAGTATTCTGAGATCCTACCTACATTATAATTGCTGTATGATTGAATGCTATTATAGCTACAGTACCTTCTTTATTTCTCATTTGTGACCTACGTATTTTGGAGAAATGCACAACTCTTTTTTTTTTTTTAAGAATTTTTTTTTTAGGAGAAGTTTCAGGTTAACAGCAAAATTGAGAAAGTACACCACTTCTCACATACCCCATATTGCACACAGGCATAGCCTCCCTGGTTTTCAACACCTTCCACTGGAGTGGTACACTTGTTACAACTGGTGAATCTGCATTGACACATCATAATCACCTGAGGGTTCACGCTTGGTATTGCACGTTCTGTGGGTCTGCACAAATGTATAATGACATGTTTCTGTCATGACAGTATCATACTGTGTCTTCACTGCCCTGCCTCTGCTTTGCATATTCACTGCTCCTCACCTATCACTCTTACCCTCAACTCCTTTTGCTGTCTCTAACATCATATAGTTGGAATCATACTGTACATTGTATGTATAGTTAGCTGCATATGGAAATTGACTATCTGATAGCTTAACAATCTGTCACTGAGGAGAGTGGGATCAAGGAGGACAGATTTTGAAGGGAGGAAATTGTTTATGGAACCAATCCCTGGGAAAATGGATATTGGTCCATAGCTATATCAACTTGGCTCAGATTGGGGTGTGTATGTCATATGGTTTCTGGGCAGTTGTGGTACCCATCCTTGGGACGGGAACAATGTACAGGTTCCATCCATTGCTGCAGAATTGGGTGAGGTCGTGGCTAGTAGCTGGGAGTCTAGAAATTGCTTCTGGTTGCAGAGATGGAATAGATGAAGCTTAAGCAGATTTTAAGTATCTTCTATTCCTGGGAGTCCACATTACTAAAACTGATGAAATGATACATATTGGAGGGGCTCAAAGGTCCTAATGTACATTCAGACAATTTTTCCTCATTAGTTTAGATACCTGCCAAAGCTGACAGGATAGCTGAAGGCATAATTGGCACTGGAGTGATTGACTTATGCAGGTAAAGTAATAATATTAGCTGCCAGTTTTTATGCCCTTATTTATCAGTTAGCATATATGTTTGAAATATCATAATAATACTGAAGATGTTTTATGGCTTCATTGGAGGTTTTGAAGATAGAGTTCTTCCTGTTTTTAGGAAAGAGAGAGCTAGATTTTTGATTGCTAATGATTGGCTCTACAGGTGTATTGGACCCTTAGCTGGATCAGAAAATAATAGAATAAGAGAAGAATAATATTAGAGGAGGACATATAAGGGGAAACAGGGTTTAGGGAGAAGATAGAAAGAGGAAATAAAAGATATATTCTGGGCAAAAGGTGAGACAAAAGCATTTTTACCTTTGAGAAAGAAAAAGAGGAGATTGCCAGAGTACTGGTAGCCTAGGAGCTGATCCGAAAAAATTTGCCTGAAATTGTTTCAAGATTGGGTCCCTTAGAAGCAAAGCCTGAGAAGAGGATTGTTATACAAATTTTTAATAAAGGAGTGCTTTTAGGTGAAACCTTAAGGAAGTGAGGAAAGAATATGGTAGGACAAGCTAAGCAAAATGTGAGTTGAGGTGAAATGTGGTCTTTGCCTATTGGAACACATCTTAAAGTTCTAGAATGTTTATTGCAGCTCAATTCACAATTGCCAAGATATGGAAGCAACCCAAGTGCCTATCAACCTGCAAAATGGTTAACAAACTGTAATACTGTTGAGTACTGTTCAGCCATAAGAAAAGATGGAGACTTTACATCTTTTGTTTTTATCTGGATGGAGTTGAAACACATTCTTATTAGTATCATAAGAATGGAAAAACAAGGATCCAACTGTTATGAAACCAATATATAATAACTACATGTCCACACAAAAGCATATTCTAGTGAGGGGGAAGGAAGAGGAGGGAGAGGGAAAGAGGAAGAGGAAGGGCAGTTGGCAAATTCTCACCTAATGTGCACCCCCTGGATGAAGGGCTCAACTATGACTTGAACTTTACCTTAGAAATGAAAATTATGTAACCTTATCATTTCTACTTTTATTTTAATCTGGAAAAAAAAAATCTTAGAGTTTGTATGGCCAGAAGCAGGTAGCTGGCCCCTGCATCAAGCACTGGCTGTGAGGTATAAGGGCTGAGTGTGACTTCTCAGTCATCTCTAAGAGACGCAGGGTTCAGCATTGGATACTTAGCATTCAGTATCCACAGCCCAGGCCTGATCAGACCAAGGGGATCTTTGCTGGGGCACCGATAGGATCTGTTATAAGAAGGAGAGAGCCTGCTACTTGGGAAAAGTCAAGTGGGTGGACCTGGAAAGAGCCACTACAAGAGACAGCAGACAGTGCTCAGGACTATATGGAAAGTGGGTCTTCACTTCGCAGACCACCTAGCCTTTGTTTGGATACCTTCCACTATCTGTACCTAGTGACTTTTCCAGCTGTGGCTTTCATGCTATCTGGTAAGAATGTTATTATTGCCTCTAGAACTTTGCCTGTTGGTGGACCAGCAGGGATAGTGTCAGTCTATCTCATAAGAGTATGCTGACTCCACATCACACTGCCCACGGCAGATACCCACCTACTTGATGTCTAAAAAGGGGGACAAGGTGCTGAATTACAGCATCTCAGACAAACTTGACATTGGAGAATGATGAACATCTTCCTTATAGGTATTAATAGCTGGTCGTGTTGCTCACATACCTGGAAATACAAAGTCTCTGGTCAACTGAGTCAACGAACATGGCTTGAGGCTGTGAAGGGCCTCTTTTATCACATTTAATTTAAATCCTAGAACCCACACTTTGGGACTTCTTGCTTAGAATTTCAAAGACTTAAAACTAGGTTGAACTAGCTTCAGGCTGCTGAGAGCAGACCTCTCTCGCCACCTCTCCAAGGTGTAATAAAGGGAAATGTGTACCTTTTAACATTCTTCTGACTAGGAAGATGGGGCTTGGATGGAAGGTTTTCTTCCTCAGTGGGCCAAGACACAAATCAGAGAAAAGAGAGAGAAAATTGTTTCCCACTCTGGTCATCAGTAAATGCAACTGAAATACAGTTGGAAATGTCATTCATACAACAATTATATTTGTTTTTTACTGTGAACTACGAAGGCAACATAGCTCATTAGCCTAAGCAGTAGGAAACCTATTTTCTGTTGTTGGTTTTGTCCTTGTGTGACCTTGAAAAAGTTGTTGAACTTCTCCATTTCTCTACTTCTGCATTGAAACTATGTTTGGTAATCATCTTCTGAAATAAAGTATCATGTTATGATTAATTTATAGCCCAATTATTTTACCGGTGATAACTGAGCTTGGAGTAAGCTTGAAGCCGACTATACTAGTGGCCCTGGTCAAGGGATTGTGTTCCTGCAGGGTTATTATTAGAAACAATGAAATGGAGACAATGTCAAGCTACTCAGCCAGGCAAAATAATTGTGTGAAATCATTCAATCTGCTCAATCTATTTTTCTTAAACAGTCAGCTAAGTTATGCATCAAAGTTCTTACCTGGGTTTTCAATTTTTGACTAACTTTTTGTGTATCAAGCAAACTTTTCGGAAAATGTCTTAAAATGTATGTTTTCAATTCTTAATTCTTCATTTTATACAAAATTAAATATTCTAAAAATCATATATTTGATTCTTCTACTTGATAATAATAGCAATTATAAAAATGTAAATTTTCAAATTGGATCTTTTACTTAATTTGACTTCAAAGAATTTTATTTTTACAAAGGTCATACAACTGCTTGGGATCAATGAGGGTTCCATGAGGGACACTTAAGCCAGGGGACTTGCGAGCAGCTGCCCTGCTCCTACCAGTGTCTACTATACCCAGATTTCCATGGAGGTTGGGGCTCAGTCCTTTTCCTCTAAAAAGTCATAGCAAGCCCTTTTTTTATTTTTAATTTAATTTTTTATTAAATCATGACTGTATACATTTTGGGGTACAATGAGATGATTTTATATACAGTGTGAAATGCTTAAATCAAACTGATTAACATAGCCATCACCTCACTTATTTTTAGAATTTTTTTTTAATTTTTACATATACATGTGTTTATTAGGTTTCCATTTTTTGCCTTCACAAAAATTAAAGAGGCCTAAAATTTAATAACAATAACAATGTTTAAGATAAGGACTAGAAACAAAAACCTTATAAAGAATGAATGAACATAAATACATTCAGAAAAGAAATCAGAGAATTGCTGCATCGAAATATTAAGCAATAATAATAATAAAGTAACATTTACATTGTCAAATAAGAGTATGTCTATTATAGAAAGCTTTGACTCTGAGAGTCAGTATGGAGT
>CAUYPK010061197.1:0-30138 GCA_963574355.1 Loris lydekkerianus
TTCGGCTCTTTGCCTCTTATCATTATTTTGTATACTGTGGCTCTTTGCCAAGTTTGGATTTTGTTATGCTGCTTCTGAGGAGGGACCTCTGAGGAGCGATCTCCGAGCGCGTAGTCGAACTTGTTCGCCACCCCTGTCCCAGTGCGTTGTAGAGCATATCCTAGAGGAACAGCAAAACAAGTATAAAGAAAGCACTGGATTAAGGATGAGAAGACTGAGGCTATGCCACTAGGCTTTGTGGCTAGTTTCTTTGTATTTTTTTATACTTTTTTTTTTTTTTTTTTAATTTTGGAGTATTAAGAGTACTATTTACCCTTCTCCCAGTTTACTGTAATGTTAACTTGTCATGTAACCCTGGTACCTTTGTCACAACTAAGAAAGTTACTTTTAACTAAACTCCAGCTTTATTCAAATTTTGCCAAATTTTCACTAATGATCTTTTCTTATCTCATGATCCAATTCTGGATCGCACACTGCACTTAGTGTTTCTTCACTTTTAAAATGGGAATATTTAATTTCAGTAATGAGTTATCACAAAGAAACTCGAAACATGATGACATGTTTCTTTATAACCATACAACGAAGGGCACAATACCCATGCACACTGAGATCAGCCATTTCTAATGTACATTTGAACATGGATTTGTTCCTTCCAAAAAAAAAAAAAAGTGTGGCACTCAGTGTGTTTGAGATGCTGTGCGAGATGTGGAGGAGACTGAACATCTTCAAGTCCCTGAGGTGGGCTTCTCTCACAATGTTCATAGACGATCAGGGAATAAGTCTGTTCATCCTTAATCGTCACTCAATGTATGAACTCCGTACATGTTGCAAGAGGTGCTGGCTTCCTAAGGGGGTTGCCCCAGCACAGTCTTCTGAGGCTTTCCACGGTGGCTGCCTACACATCATTCTTGATGCCTACTACACTTTAGACTTGCTGCTCCCTATTATATTTTGAATATCATGGAAAGTATGCAAACAAATATCTTTTAAAGTAGTTTATTAAAGTTTTAGGGTACTTTTAAAATATAAGATAGCTCTTTGGGGCAAGAGAGCTGGCTTCTTCCTGCCTTTTAATTCTAATTATGAAAATATGCCGTTGGTTGTGTTGAACAGGCCTCATCTTCCTCTTTTTGTTTTGCAAACTTGTTTCCAGGCCAACCATTTAAACTAGACCCCAAATCTGCTCATCGAAAACTGAAGGTGTCCCATGATAACTTGACAGTGGAACGTGATGAGTCATCTTCCAAAAAGAGTCACACGCCTGAACGCTTTACCAGCCAAGGGAGCTATGGAGTGGCTGGAAATGTGTTTATTGATAGTGGCCGGCATTATTGGGAAGTGGTCATAAGTGGAAGCACATGGTAGGTAATTTGTATCTATTGTCTTCCAGTTATAAAAAGGCATATCTCATTGTACTGTTTGTCAGAACATCCGCCCCTATCAGGATCTATCTTGAGTGAAATGCAGAAAAGCTGTCAGTCAACTATTGTTAGGATAACGCTGCACAACAAACACTCCAAAACTCAGCAGCTTTAAACAACAACCATCTATTATTGCTTACTAACCTCTAAAGCTATGGGTTAGCTGATCGCAAAATTAGTGAGTTCGAGTTCCTGAAAGAGCTATAGTATGCCAGCAGTGCTCTTTTTTTGTTTATATTTTAAATATAAGTTGCAGTTTATTAAATATATGTGCTAGTTTCATTTGTAGGATGTCATACATGTTCCATTCTTCATGATATATCTATTGTAAACTGTAAAATTTCTCCGCTACCACAACCAGGAAAGGTATAAAATATTGAGCTTGGTTGTGGAGCAAAATGTACCAACATACACACAAATACGTGTATGTGTTTAAAATAAACTAGAATAGAATGCCAGATAAGGATCCAAAAGATGTCCAGCAGAATTGCTAGTTTCTTCTGACTCCATGATAGTAAGCAAGTTTCTAAACAACCTGTATGTAATCTCCTTGTTAGAGAATGACACATCTGAGCGATTAGCCCAGCATCTCATGCAGTAGGTTCTTGTGGCCTTTCCCCTTCAGTAAGATGGTCTTCAAAGCTCCAATTTATATACCATATATACTCGAGTATAAGCCGAGTTTTTTCGGCACAAAATTTGTGCCGGAAAAACCGAACTCGGCACAAATTTTGTGCCGGAAAAAACTCGGCTTATACTCGAGTATATGCGGTATGTTGTCTGTCTCTTTGTCTACTACCAGCAGCGAAGTCTGATCTCCACCCTTCCTAATCATTTCCACAACAGCGTCATGAGCCATAGTTTCCATAGCCTCACCATTGACAACAATTACCAGGTCACTGTTCTTCAAGCCAGCCTCCTCTGCTAGACTTCCAGAGTCTATGTCCTTGATGATTTGACCTTTCTGCTCTGGGCCCACACTCAGAAACCACAGCCATTGGTTCCCTTCTTCATTTCCACAACTTGGGGCTGGTGGGGTAACAGTTTAAAACTGGCTGTTTCTCTTTTGAATTGTATCTTCTGCTCACTGTGGCATTTGTCAATCTCTTTGTCCCCCAGCAGGAAAATGACATGGCTTCCCGACTTCTTAACCTTCTCAACCCCTTCCTCATGGCTGGCATCTTCTACGTTCTCCCCATTCACTTCAATCACGTGGTCATCAGCCACCACCCCAGCTTTCATGGCCACACCTTGAGGTGTGATATCAGTCAGGTATACCCCCTTTTCACCTTGGATGGTCTTCAGAGAGAAGCTATAGCTGTTCCTTTCCTTCACCAGGTAGCAGAGCTGGGGCTGGGTCTAAGTCTCCACTTGCCCATTCGTCACAGGAGACAGTTTCTTATCATTCAAACCTTGCTCCTTCTAACTTTGACCCAACTCTTTTAAGCCCACCTGCATCTTCGTTGCTTTCTCATAGGAATCCCCATCCAGAACTAGTAAAGCCACTGAATTCCCATTCTTTCTGGCCAGATCCACAACCTGCATATGTTCCTCGTCCACATATTTAGGTTGATCCTAAAAACTCTGTCTCCATCCTGGAGGCCAGCCTTCTTTGCAGGTGTCCTCAGTTCTCAACAAGAAGCCACAGCTTTGTTCATCTTTTTGTTTAGACAGTTTACATTCTCGGGGGTTGAAGGTGGAAGCTATTTCTGTATCAGGAAGGAAGAGGAGCTGCTCTGTTCATTGGGGACCTTGTCTCTGTTGGCGAGCACTGGTCTTGGAACTCACTGGATTGTTCAGCTAGCAAAGCCCAAGGGCCTCCTTACACTCTCCCTTATTCTTTTGTTATCTCTTTCTCACCTGAGGGTGCTATTTCTTCTGGTGCTCCAGCAGTGCCTTAAAACATTGAGACTACAGCCCATGAGCCCACCCTGGCCAACTACCTGATTTTGAAACTAAAGTTTTATGGGGCTACAGCCAGGCCCATTCATTTACATATTGTCCATGGCTGCCATTGAGCCACAACATCAGGTTGAGTAGTTAAGATCAAATCATATGGTTAACAAAGCTGAAAAAGTTTACTTTCTGACCTTTAGAGAAAAAGGTTGCCATTTCCTACCATTTTTTTAAGGGAATGTGTTCTAATGTAGTCATTTGTGTATTGGCTAAAAATTCCCTCACAGATAGTCCCGTGTGAGTTGGTGCATTGTCATGAGGCAAAACCCGTGAATTGTTAGGTGAAAAGTTAGGGTCATTTTTGTCTTTTTCACACAGACATTTCAGCACCTTCAAATAATGAAATTGGCTAACTGTTTGGTTGATACAAATTCATAATGAACAATCTCTCTGATTAAAAAAAATGTTAGTAACATTGTTTTGACTCTTGATTTGGACTGATGGAACTGTTTTGGGCATGGATAATTGGCTGACTTCCATTGTGTGCTTTGACGCGTTTAGCATTGTACTGGTATACTTACATTTCGTCACCAGTGACAACATGGCCCAAAACATTGTCTTGCCTCTCTAAAAAGTGTTGGCAAACGTGGACTCTTCTTTGCTCTTGTTTATTGGTGAGCTCTTACGGGACCATTTTGCACACACCTTTCTCATGCCTGTACTTTGCCATTTCCTACTTTAAAAACATTGTTCATCAGTTTACAAAACTAATTTCTATTGATTTGTATGTTTTGTGATTCTAGACTAAGCCAATTACTACAAATAGCTTAGCGAAGGAGGGGGTGAAGCAGTGATTATAGGCTGGAAGTAATTTCAAAAGGTCTGTTAGATCTAGTCCAGTGACTTTAGCCCACTGAGTTCTCTGAGACTAAGGGCAAAGGTCAAGGTGCAGTTACATTGGAATTAGTTAACTTTGCAAAGTTAACCTTGCCTAATCCTGTAGCCATAGACTGCAGGCCTTCCTTTGGCCTTCTCTCTCACAAATGCCTACTGGTGAGTTTTCAAAAAGGGAGCTATTTTATTGTAATTTAACAAAACCCCTATATAGCATAACTATACGCCAGGGATTAGTTAAAGCATTTTATAGATGCTAAGTCATTTATTCATCATAACAACCCTACAAGCATAGTTGCATTAGCCCATTTTACAGATGAGGGGACTGAGGTATGTACAAGGTCACAAAGGTCAGAGGTGGCAGAGTCAGGAACAAGCTCTTAACCAGGAGTCCACAAACATTATCTGTAAAGAGCCAGAGGGTCATTGATTTTTGTCACAAAAGCTCAACTCTGCTGTTGCGGTGGGAAAGCAACCATAGACGGTACTACATAAATGGGCATGGCTGTGTTCCAATAAAACTTCATTTATAAAAACAGGAAGAGAGCCAGAGTTGGCCCCTGGGTGGTAGTTTGTTATTCCTCACTCTTAACTGCCATGCTATGCTGCTATTCACAGAAGGGCAATATATTTTTGGAAGTTGTAATTACTCTTTAGGGCCTACAGTAGTGTACTAAACAAGTGGTAGCCTAACGCTTGCTTTAAAAATAAAACCAACGTTCAAAACTGCGTAACCTAAAGATGGTAAGTATAATAACCGTGTTTCTTTTGATATAAGCATGACAAAACATTTTATTTTTTTTAAAACCTGTTCAATTCAAATCTATGCAAATAATGTGATGTTTCTAAGTCCCATTAACCAAAACCTAAGAAGTGAAAATGAAAGCTTGGGTGTCCCATCTCCCCCAATAATGGTACATACTACATTGACTGAAGGGGTAGATGTTCCTCAGTTGTTGTTCTCATGATTCTCCTTGCCCAGGACATTTTTCTCTTCTACCATGCTGCCAGAAGATGGAGGACGAGTCCTTCACCCTAGTAGGCTCTAGACAAGATTGGCATTTGCAAGTTTTAGCTGCCATAGGGCAAAATAAAAATCACAAAGGAAAACCAAGAATTCCGGTGCAAAACAGCAAATGTTTCTAACTAATTAGATAGAATCCAGGGTCTAAATGATTCTAACCTATTAATTATTTATGATAAATGATACCTTATCATTATGATCTCATTGGCATTGATGAATAGTGTGGGAAATTCTACCTGACCATTTCAGTTATACTGATATAAACACAGATCAACATTCCCTTGAAAACACCTCCTGGATGCCAAAACTAACTCACAAGGGGGAAAGGCACTTCTAAAATGAACTGCCATACTTTGGATCTTTACAAACCTGATTGTGTCTATGTCAGAAAATCCTCATGTGAAAATTTGTTTCACATTTCCTGGGAGATACTAACAGGGAAGGGGTGCCGCCCCAAGATTAAATGCCCCTGGCACCTTGATTTGCAACAGCTAATGACATATATTTTATGGTGAAACATAGTCCTGACTTTAATGTGTATGTTACGATCTGTGCAATGGGGAATGTTAACGTTGTTCAGAGAAACATAATTTTTATACTTTTTTAGTTCTCCATGTCTCACTACGTAACTTAATGAAACATTACATTCTACCTGCACCTTTCAAGCTCTATGGAAATATGTACATAGTTTCACAGATTAATGATAATATAATGGTATTTTCCCTTGCTTAATGGACTATACACTTAGTTATTTTCTTACTTTCTAATGCTGCTAATGTGAACTTAGTGTTTTATGAAATGGTGTTAACTAAATGAATGATAATGGGCTCATGCAAAGATTATTAGATCAGACGGGGAGGGTACAGCATGAAAGTCTGAATTCTCCTAATTTTAACCTTCTCTATATTTCCATTTACTAATAAAGTCATCCCTACCTGCCACATCTACTTTGTAGGGTTCAGATAAGGTCCAAATGGGAAATAAACAGCAAAGCTCTTTAATAAAAAATAAAAATGGTATGTGGCAACTTGTGATACACATGTAGATTCTTGGCCTGGCAGAGGTACTGAAAATTGCAAGATGAAAACTTTCTAAAGTGTATCAGTTATAGAAAACACTTGAGACACTCAAAGTCCACCGTGGAGAAGGGGAGCCGGAAGCTTACAGGACCCCTGGGAGGGCTGGGAGCATAAGCCAGGGCTTATGTTCTGCATGAGTTCCTCCCACAAAGCTGCCCACAGCAGAGGCAGGTGTACCAGGAGCCTATCCAGAAGCTCCCACAAACCTCTTATCTACTGTCTGCCCTGGGTAAAGAGTGTTTCCCCTCCTGTTAGAACTTCTGGATCTTGTACAAAGGCCTCACAATAGCAGAACCTGACACAGACTTCTCTAGGAAGGGGGATTCTGGGAAATGTACCCTGGGATTCGCCCCATAAGAGGGGAACATGGATGGAAGGGAAGAGAGGATGCTGTGTTGATGACAGACAGGCTGGCACAAGGGGCTCAATGCTCTTTTTGAATTTAATGATGACATTGTATTTTGTTTTTTTTAGCATACCACTCTTAAAGTGATTGGATTTTAAATCTAATGTGATTTTTTTTTTTTTTTAAGAATGTCATTTTATCAAAGACGAGTATAGTTTTTCTCTCTGCATTGGGTAAGGTACCGCATGTCAGCATCTCCTTAGACAGGCTTCTACTATAACATATTAAAACTACGAGTCCTTCACTCTTTATTAAGAGTGATGGGTTTTGCTTATTTTTATAACTGAAATACTAAGAATATTACAGAGATATGCCTCAGAGGGAGGAAAAAGAGATTAAGAACGAAAGAATTCTACATTTTTAAAGCAGTGATAGAACATTAGAATAACTAGCAGATCCATTTGCTTAAAGACATTCAGAATTTTATAAAAAGTGTAGTAGGAAATATAATCAGAAGGGCTCTTGGCACAATTGCCAAATGGTGAATTACACACTTTCTGGTGTAGGAAGTCATTATAGAGTGTTAGGTTTGTGGCCTTTTGAGTCATCCTACATTCAGATTTTGATTCTGGTACTTATTGTTGATGTGTCATCCAGCAATAATAATAAAATAAGTTACTGAATATTACATACCAGGCTTTATACCCAGAACTTAACAGGTAGTCTCTACTCCTTAAAATAACTGCAAGATACTATTGTCCCTATGATACAGATAAGAGACTTATCCCCCTGCAAATGGAAATCACATTTATCTCTTTGGCAAAATGCAGTTGAGGTCATGAAAAATGACAGAAATGGTGTTAAGTGAAAACTTAAAAGTCAAAAGGACTTTTGACAATGTGAAGGAAATGGATCAATATTTGGAATCACACCCTCTTCCTAGACTTAGCACGGAAGAAATAGATCTCCTGAACAGACCAATTTCAAGCACTGAGATCAAAGAAACAATTAAAAATCTCCCAGCAAAAAAAAATGCCCTGGCCCAGATGGCTTCACACCAGAATTCTATAAAACCTTCACAGAAAAGCTTATTCCCATACTGCAGAAATTATTCCAAAAAATTTGAGGAGGAAGGAATCTTCCCCAATATGTTCCATGAAGCAAACATCACCCTGATACCAAAACCAGGAAAAGACCCAACTAAAAAGGAAAACTTCAGACCTATTTCACTCATGAATATAGTTGCAAAAATTCTCAACAAAATTCTAGCCAATAGATTACAGCTTATCATCAAAAAAGTCATACATCATGATCAAGTAGGTCTCATCCTAGGGATGCAAGGCTGGTTTAACGTATTCAAGTCCATAAACGTTATCCACCATATCAACAGAAGCAAAAACAAAGACCATATGATCCTCTCAATAGATGCAGAAAAAGCATTTGATAATATCCAGCATCCTTTTCTAATTAGAACACTAAAGAGTTTAGGCATAGGCAGCACATTTCTTAAACTGATCAAAGCTATCTATGACAAACCTACAGCTAATATTTTACTGAATGGAGCTAAACGGAAAGCTTTTCCCATTAGAACTGGAACCAGACAAGGTTGTCCTCTGTTACCACTACTATTCAACATAGTGCTGGAAGTTTTAGCCAGTACAATTTAGGCAAGAGAAGGAAATAAAGGGAATCCAAATGAGAGCAGAGGAGATCAAACTCTTCCTCTTTGCTGATGATACGATCTTATACTTAGAGAACCCCAAAGACTCAACCACAAGACTCCTGGAAGTCATCAAAAAATACAGTAATGTCTCAGGATATAAGATCAATGTCCACAAGTCAGTAGCCTTTGTATACACCAATAACAGCCAAGATGACAAGCTAATAAAAGACAACTCCCTTCACCATAGTTTCAAAGAAAATGAAATAACTAGGAATACACCTAACAAAAGAGATGAAGGACCTCTATAAAGAAAATTATGAAACCCAAAAAGAGGAAATGGCAGAGGACATTAACAAACGGAAGAACATACCATGCTCACGACTGGGAAGAATCAACATTGTTAAAATGTCTATACTTCAAAAACAATCCTCCGATTCCTATTAAAGTACCAAAATCCTATTTTCAAGATTTGGAAAAAAGGAATCTGCATTTTGTATGGAACCAGAAAAAAACCCATATAGCTAAGGCAGTTCTTAGTAATAAAAATAAAGCCGGGGGCAACAGCATACCAGATTTTAGGCTGTACTACAAGCATGGTACTGGCACAAAAATACAGACACAGACATTTGGAATCGAATAGAAAACCAGGAAATGAAATTAACAATTCACAACTACCTAATCTTTGATAAACCAAACAAGAACATACACTGGGGAAAAGATTCCCTATTCGATAAATGGTGCTGGGAGAACTGGATATCCACATGTAAAAGACTGAAACTGGACCCGCACCTCTCTCCACTCACAAAAATTGATTCAAGATGGATAAGGGACTTAAATTTAAGGCATGAAACGATAAAAGTCCTCAAAGCATAGGAAAAACATCAGAAGATATTGGCCTGGGTAAAGAACACTGCCACGGCAACTGCAATAACAACCAAAATAAATAAACGGGATTTAATTAAACTGAAAAGCTTCTGTACAGCTAAGGAGACCACAACCAAAGCAAATAGACAACCTATACATTGGGAAAGAATATTTGCATATTTTGAATCAGACAAAAGCTTAATAACTAGGATTTACAGAGAACTTAAATTAATCCATATGAAAAAAGCCAATAATCCCATATATCAATGGTGAAGAGAGATGAACAGAACTTTCTCTAAAGACGACAGATGAATGGCTAGTAAACATGAAAAAAAAATGCTCATCATCCTTAATTATCAGAGAAAATGCAAATCAAAACCACTCTGAGATATCATCTGACCCCAGCAAGAATTGGCCCACATCACAAAATCCCAAAACTGCACATCTTGGAATAAGATGGAGAGAAAGGAATGCTTTTACACTGCTGGTGGGTCTGAACTAATACAACCTTTTTGGAAGGAAGTATGGCAAAACCTCAGAGAACTCAAGCTAAACCTCTTCTTTGATCCTGCAATCCCATTACTGGGCATCTATCCAGAAGGGAAAAAAAACCTATTATCATAAGGACACTTGTACTAAACTGTTCATTGCAGCTCAATTTACAATCACCAAAATGTGGAAACAGCCTAAATGCCCCACAACCCAGGAATGGATTAACAAGCTGTGGTATATGTATATCATGGAATATTATTCAGCCATTTAAAAAAATGGAGACTTCACAGCATTTGTATTCCATCCATTTGGATGGAAGTGGAAGACATTATTCTTAGTAAAGCATCATAAGAATGGAGAAGTATGAATCCTATGTATTCAATCTTGATTTGAGGACAATTAATGACATGGTAGGGGTGGGGAAAGAGGAGAGCAGACAGAGAAGGAAGGAGGAGGTGGAGGAAAGGAAGAGCAGAGAGAAGGACAGAGGGAGGGGGGTGGGGTGTCAGTGTGTGACACATCTGGTACCCTCAATGAATCCCCAATTAAAAAAAAAAAAAAAAAGCCGAAAGGAGAACTCCAGAATTGTTCTGTTCAGTATGTCAGCTATGAACCATATGTGGCTATTTAAATAATTTAACGTAATTATAACTTATTTATACTTATTTAGTTTGAAGTTCAGTTTCCCAGTCTTGCCAACCACAGTAAGAACCCAGTAGCCACATGTGGCTTATGGCTGCCATATTGGCTGGCAGAACATTTCGATCATTACAGTAAGTTCTGTTGGTGTTGGCCTAGAGAATCTATAGTAGATCTTCATGAAGGTGGGAGAAAAAATTCAAATTCCTCCGTAGTGTTTGAGCTGAAAACAGGAATGTGGGTAAATACAATGCTTCCTTTCCACCCCGGTATGTTTGGGAGGGAAGGATAAGGAACACAGGTGTTAGGGGTCTTGCCAAGCTTTCCCTTAAAGAAAATGGACAAGGACAACAGATGATGTTTTCATGACCCCTGGGGACCACAGAACAGATTTAACATGCACGTGGAGTGGGGCTCATTGTTTTTATTCTTGCGATTTTGTTTCTGCAGGTATGCCATTGGCCTTGCTTATAAATCGGCCCCAAAGCATGAGTGGATTGGGAAGAACTCTGCCTCCTGGGCACTCTGCCGCTGCAACAATAACTGGGTGGTGAGACACAACAGCAAGGAAATCCCCATCGAACCAGCCCCTCACCTGCGGCGCGTTGGCATCCTCCTGGACTATGACAATGGCTCTGTCGCCTTTTATGATGCTTTGAACTCCATCCACCTCTACACCTTTGAGGTCGCCTTCACACAGCCTGTGTGCCCCACCTTCACTGTGTGGAACAAGTGTTTGACGATTATAACTGGGCTTCCTATCCCAGACCATTTGGACTGCACAGAGCAGCTGCCATGAGTATCTGGCCACATGGAGCTGCTTTCGGGGAAATAGAAAGGTTGAGGCCACTGGTTAGGAGACTGAGAAAGCATAGGCTTCAAGAGTGTGGTTAAATGTCACCAAAAAGTGTCCAGAAATTGGCTAAGATAGGGCTCAAAATGGGAGATTCCTCTCCTTTTACTGTGTTAAGAACAGGCTTTAATAATTTCTTTTTTTTTCTATTTAGGAAAATCTATAGATTATTTATAAGAGAAACATAATCAGGATTACACCTCTTAGGAACTATTTGGTTTTGCACATGAAGAGGCCCATAAGTTTGCCAGCTATTTACATACATTTTTTGGGGCTTGCAAAAAAAAAAAAAAAAAAAAAAAAATCTGTTGTTTTGTATGTTCACCTGCACACATATCTCATATGTGTACTGACCCCATGGTAGGTCTTGTCACCTCAACAGTATATAACAGAATATATTTGAACCTAGTAGGGAAATAAACAGGATTTCCTACTCTGGTTTAATTTGGAGTGTTTTAATTGTGGTGTTAAAAATGAAGAGCAAGAGAGAGAACGAAATAATTGCTTTGGAACTCAGACCTTGCCATGGCTGAATCTTTACTTTCCCTCTGATGGTTAGTGGGATAATGGTGGAAAGAAAGATTCTGAAACCTTTGGCCAGATTTTTTCCTGCTTCTTCCAGGGTTAAGGATTCTGGGAGAATATTAAGAAAGAATGAGATTGCAATTGAACATAGTCATTTTGAATCCTATTGATTTGAATAATTTGAAAAACTTTAGGCTGATTTGTGTTTTATCAGAAATAGGAATCCTGTTTTCATGGCATAAAAATCTATCTTATCCTTTTAATAGTTCTTTTAGACCTGTGAAATTTCTTCACTACATTTAATCTATTTCCTTCCCCCTTGTCTCTGGAGCTGAGGCAATATGTTCTGTCACAAAATGTAGCACCATTTTGGATTGAATTCTGTGCTCTGGAACATTGGCACATAGCCCTGATCATCAATATCACATCCAAATGTCAAAAACACGTAATATTTATGAGTTGGTAATGACAAGGGACATTGCATAAAGTTCCATTCACTAGATACATGCCTCTAACATTATTATAAACAGACCTTGATTAAACACATCTTTAAAGATGTAGACGTCCCTCCATAGTCTAGTGTAGTTTACAATAGAGTTGTAAGACCAAAAACAAAACTCAAACTCGTTATTTGAGAACCTGATAGTAGAAACTGGCTAATAAAATGTCAGATAGGATGGATATTTTACATGCTTATCTGATATGCTAGATGGTCCATGACTCTTGGACCAGGACTCTGACATTGGTTCTACCTTGATGAAAGACATGACCTCTATAAATGGTTTCTATTGCTAAAGTATTTGCTTGGGATACTGGGTTAGCCATTTTGACTGTACAGACTGGTGGACTTAGGCATTGTTTCTAGGGATTTTATTTTTAACCAAATCAATTGCTTCCCTGAAATAGGTCAATGAACCCATTATTTCAGCATCATGTGGCCAAAGCTCATGGTGATTATAAACCCAGACTACCAGGGAGGCCAAGCCCACCTCCTGCATCCTTCCTCCCTCTTCCCTGGCAGACACTCCTTTTTCTTAACAGATAGATTCTATATATTTACTATATTATTTATACCCAGATGAATATTTTGATAGCTACTCAAGATAATTTCACATCTGAAAGGTGGACACCTCAATGGAAAAATTGTTGATCTTAATGGGATTTTTTTTTTTTTTTTTTACAATATAAAAACAATGTGTATTTGCCTTCCCTGAATAAACTGAAAGGGTCGTCTCAGTAATTTTTACATACATTTTGGGTAACTGGGTAATGGATATTTTAATGCACTTTGTACACTAACAGGTTCTAAATAAAAGGGTCTAAAACTCAGCTTCTGAGTTTTTAAAATCATGGTCTCCAGGTACCAATAAATACTACAGTTTGCCTTATGATATTAACATAAAGCATTTGCCAGAAGGATAATATTTCCATAAAAATAATGTTTTCCAGTATAAAGTTACTACTCAAATTTTCACAGCAAGCCACTTAGGGTATGTTTTTGGCTATTTTTATAAGGACACAAGAGAATCTATTATAATTTTGTTGTGAAAATCTCACTCTTGGCTAACTTAAAAGCACTGTGGATAGTAGCAATTACTATTACATATCCAGGTTGTCATATTTACAGGAAAATATGTATATGGTGAAAGGCCACAGTGTTTAATTACTGTAATGATGTAGAAAAATTTCCATGTGGATTTTTTTGAAAGTCTAAAAAATATATGCTGTAAACATTTGCTGCAGTGTAATTTTGTATTCTCTTTAAATGAATTGGGATCATGGTTTTTTTAGGTCCTCGCTTCACAGGAAGCATCACCGTTACAAGGGCAAAAGAGATGACAGTGCCACTTAAGTTAATACAACAAAATTGACACAGCACTAACCAAGACTGCCAGGTCTGGCATCACAGGTGTGCCCAGAGCCCAGGGTTCAGAAGGGCCCTATGCTTGTTTTAATGCTTTGCTGTTTCTGTCTTGAAATTCTTAAATTTTGAACAAGGGGCCTGCATTTTCACTTTGCGCTGGGCCTTGCAAATGATGTAGCCAGTACTCATAACAGAAGTCAAACATGGTACCTCTCTTCCTGGTGGTTACAAATAAATAAATCTGGATCCAAAGTTGAAAGTGGCTGGCTATATCATTCAAATAGGCATGTAAATGGTGGATTAAGATGAGGGTGGGCCTGGGTGAAGTTTTTTTTTTTTTTTTCAGCTTTAAAAGAAAATGACTTCAGAAACTGACTGCAGCTATGGATGACGGTTTCTGCTGGAGAAGAGGAAATGGCCTGAATGAATACAAACAGGCTTTTTATTCTGGTACTGATATGTATATTATATCTAAAGTTCCCGAGGAACTGAACTAGCAACCTCCAGTGAATGTGGAATTCCATCTCAGCTCCAGACACATATGCAAATAACTGCAGAGACACAAGCATGTGCTCACAAGCCTTTGCATTGGTGTTGGGAAGTTGACGATCTGGTCTACTTTAACAAGGTGTTAAAAAGCATCCAAGATGGTGATGGGAACAGTGCTTCTCAACCAGGGCTCGATTTTGCCCCCAGGAGACGTCTGGCAATGCCTGGAGTCAATTTTGTTCATCACAACTGGGTAAGGGAAGCTATGGGCATCTAGTGGCTAAAGGTCAAGGACGCTGTTAAACACCCTACAGGGCACAGTGAGCCTCCACAAAGGGTTATCCAGCCCCAAGTATCAGTAGTGCTGCAGTTTAGAAAACTGTGGGTGGGGAATTTTTTGAATGCAAAACTCTGGTAAATACTTTTATTTTTCTGTAATTGAGTCAATGCCTGATACACCAAACAAGAAAAGGAGGGGGCACCAATTAAAAACTCTGACTGCAGTGGCTCCTCCACCTTTAAAAATAGTAACGAAACAGTTACGAAAATCTGAAAGGCCAGCTTGTATAAATGGGAATCACTGATGAATACCATGATCTGGATGAATTCAGTTTGGGAATGAAAAGTCGGTTCTCTTTCTGCCACTACTTACAGCGAACCAAACTCAAGGCCTGGTACTTGAGTCACACTGCCAAACCCCTTACCCAAGATTATTGTCTTAATTGCTGTTGCTTTCTAGTTCAAAATAAAATCATTTTTGTGGTTCCAAAACCCTCTATGTCTACTTGTCTCTGTTGCCTTTTCATCATTTTGGTTTTTTGCAGGTATGCTGGCAAATATATATTCAAATTCTACTGTGTTTCCATGCTACTTTGTGACATACGCTCCATTTTTTCTTTTATACCAGAAACTGTCTCACATGCACCATCCACCTCTCTCCATTCAAAATATAGTTACTTTATAACACTCAGAATAGTCCTCAAAATTAAAAACACAATAGAAGAAAAGCTACACAGGAGTGGAGATATAGAAAAAAGCTTGCTTGATTTCAAGTCTTTTAGATGGGGCTAGAGGATGGTTTGACCAGAGGACTGGGGATCTTAACAGTGTGGTCTAAGACAATTCCAGTACTTGGTCCATAAACAGATCCCCAACCCCACCCCATGGTGTCTAGGACCTGGCTTTTTTTCCAGATGCAAGCCTTTTTGGTCTCAGTGCTATGCAAAGGGATTGGCAGCGTCTGTACAACCTGGGCAAGCTGATAAGAACTGATCAGAATCTTGGGAACAGGACTCAGGAATCTGAGTACTACTAATAAGCACTCCAGGGGTTTCTGATACTTTTGAAAGTTTGTGACTGCTGCTCTGGAAAGCTGTTCCCAGTCTCGTAGTCCATAAAAATAGGCACTGCCAGCATGAAATGTGCTGTAAAGGCAGCAAGGTGTAATGCAGTGGTTTTTAACTTTAAATCACCTTTTCTGCAAATGCTGATGGATCCCATCCTGAAAGATTGGAGATGAGATGGGTGAGAGTGACTCAGCAACCTGTGCTTTTTTTTTTTTCTTTTTTTTCTTTTTTGACATGATCCTCAAGTGCAGTCAGGATTAGCAGCCAACACTTACAGTCACAGGGCTTGACACTTTTTCTATAAAGGGTCAGATAATGAATACTTTAAGGTCTGTAGCCCATACCATCTCTATGGCTGTAGAGGAAAAGCAACCATAGAGAATATGTAAATGAAGGGATGGGTTGTGTTCCAATAAATCTTCATTTATAAAAACAGGCATTGGGCTGGATTAGGCCTGTGAGCTACATAGTTAGCCAACGCCTACTATAGTGGACATAGTACTGGACTGGCAGTCCAAAGCCCACTCTATAGCTGTCCCCTCACTCACTGAGAACTCAGTCATGTCCCTTCATGTCTCTGGGCTTCAGTGAGCCTAAAAGTCCTTTCTAACCATGAGTTACATCAATTCTCTGAAATAGAACTTGTGGAGAATTAGTTAAGGAGTACTTAAAGACAGGGCCACTCAAGGGTTCATTCAACAGAACAGGGCAGGCTGTGCCAGCATTCTAATGATTAACTGTACTCCTTTTGTAATTTTGACTCATCTCAGCCCTTCTCTCAAGTGACAGGTATGTAAAATATATTCCCTTTGATAAGAGTTTTGAAGTATAAATTTAATTGGAACTTTTGAAACTGAACAGACCACTGCTATAATTAATCACCTTTCAAAGTCAACTTGAAGGGCAACTCATACACTTCTCAGGGTAGCCCACATCACAACTTTTTTTTTTTTAGTATACAAGTAAAATATGTTGAAGAGTAGATTATAATAGGAAGACAAAAAGGGAGGCGTGGAACTTACAAAATCCCTTCTCCTTGAGCATCATTCTATGAGGTGTATATTCAATAATGTCAAATTAAAAATGAGGTCGAGGACTTATAGAAAAGCCCTTCTTATAATTGTCCAGTCTTAGTAATGAACAATTTATGGAAAGGAATTCAGGTCTCTCTGAGGGTCTTTTTCAGCCATGTTCTCTGCTAAGAGAATCAGTAAAGCATGATTAAATAGGAAGCATAGCAATTAACGAACGAATATGTCATGGTCATAAACCTATTACCAATTAAGGGGTAACACAGAAAATGATTTGACGAACATTGGTTCTTTTGCACAGTCTATTTATTCTCAAAGCTCAATTTTGATTATGGTCATTAAAAGCTGTTCATTTTCATTAACGCATTTCAAGTAATAGTGCTCATCTTACCCCTTTGCCAATCTTATTCTCCCCTCTGACTACTGCCTTCCCTCACCTGTTGTGAAGAACCAACTCCCCCACACTCCACTGGGAGTGCAGTGTCTAGGCACTACCAAAAAGTGCTTGCTAACATCAAATTGGCATTCAGATGAATACGCAGTCTCATAGATGTTTGGTTGGTCTCATTTTGACTTATGGTAGTTTTTGAGATGTTGACTATCTAGTTCTTCTTTAATGCCTCCTTAAGCGAGGTCATGCGCATCATTGCCTCAATCGCCATTTTGTACAGAAGTCTCCCAAATTCAAATCCCCAGGCCTAGTTTCTCCACTAAGATCAGCCCTACACATAGACCTATTTTATCAGTAATCATTTTTGAATGCTTAAAGGACACCTCAAGTTCCACATGCCCAAAACTGCTTTCATGGTCTTTCCCACAAATCCCATCCTAGTCAGTCAGTTGTGTGAATTAAAAACTGCACGTTCGTGCTTGATGTCTCCCTCGTTCTCCATGTCCAATTTATCACCAAGTCCTTTTGTATCCTTTTAACTGACCTACTCCTCTCTACTTCTACACACAACCTCCAAATCTGAGCTTTCATGTGTCTCACCCTCTACAGATAAAATAACCGAACTGGTCTACCTGTGATCCACGCTACACCTTCTCCTTTAATTCATCCCCCAGAGCATCCAAGGTAATCTCTGAATCAGATCATGTCACACATACCTCTGCACACTCTTTCCACTATTCTCACGCCTGCTCCCAATCCCACACAATGACTTAAAATCCTTCAAATCTTCCCACCTACTTTCCATGGAACTCTTCCATGCTACCTACAAGCCCTTCCATGGTCTTGTGTCCGCATATGTCCTCAGCATCATCTTGAATCATTCTTCTTTTCCCTGCACTCGAGCCATACTAGCTGTGGTAGCTATGTTCTGGTCTGCCACAGACCTCCACCTGAACCACTCTTCCCTCACCTTCTTAACTAGGGCTAATACACCAAATTTCTTCTCAGCCATCATTTCCTGAGGAGGCTTTCCCTGATCTCCCTGCCTGACCCAAATTCCCCTAATACTGATCTTCATAAAGCAATGTGTACCTCCCTTCATAATGTTTGTCATGGTTGCAGTTTAGCATTTGTGTAAATTTTGCTTACCATTTCTGTTTATTTGACCTGACTAGACTGTAATATCCTTGGAGTGTGAAACCAGGACTGGCTCAGCCCAATGTTTGCCATATAGTAAGTGATCAATAAATATTTAGAGTAGAATTCTAATTTCTCAGGAATATGTTTTATTTGTGACTTTCTCTTAAACCCACAACATCTAGCATTCTCTTTTTAAAAGACTTGGATTTTTTCAAAAAAAGGGCTTCATATCTGCAGCAACCCTGTGTACTAGAAAATAAAAAACATTACCAAAATAAAAGCTGAAACACCTACCTCCTAACCAATTCCATCTTTTCTTTATAATGGCAAAAATAAGGTCATCAGGCAAAAAGACGACCTTGAATTTGAGGAAGTAAACCTGCCCACCAGTGTCTTCTATCACCTCCTGTCTCTGACTTCCACATCTAAAATTGCATTTATGTAATTCACACTTGCTAGCTTGGCTCATTCTGTATTCTAAGATAATCCACATGCAAATATAGTGAGCTATTGGGTATCACTGTCTACTTTTGTCTTGCAGCGGGTCCTCTGGGACCCTGGTGCCCCACTTCCTCAGTAGCTCCACTCGCTTTCCCAGAAACCAGATTCCCTATTTTGCACTTCAATATCAGTCTCAACCTCTTTCTTCAGTTCTCAGGTCACGGGGTTCTTTGGCCTTAAACTCCTTCTGACTTGATCTCCAGTGTACTTCCCGGGCAGCAGTCACGCTCTACTTGGAATCTCACCTCAAGCCTGTATTACCTCTGCTTGCTCAGCACTTCAGGTTACCAACCCAATGTCCCTGCCTGTTTCTTTGCATGGGCTGATTTCTGGGTCCTTCATGACTTCATAGCCTGTTCCCTTGTTCCCGGGTCTATTGCTTTTCTGCCCCCTTAAATGAGCTGGTTATATCCACTTTTCCAAAAGATACAGTGACTCAAGAACAACTCCAGGCTTACCTATCTTACACTATAAGCAATTTATAAGAACCTTGCTTTAAATAATGAAGGCATACTGGGTTAAAAGTAACCAGGTAACAAAAGATACAACACGCAAATGCTAATCAAAAGACATCTGGAGTGGCTATATTAAGAGCAAAATATACTTCTGAACAAGGAACATTTCCAGGGATAACGAGGGACATCATATAATAAGTCAATTCACCAAGAAAATGTATCAGCCCTAAAGTGTGTGCATCTAAAAACAGACCTTCTAAGGTTTGAATATGTCCTCCAAAAATTATACGTTGGAAATTCAATCCCAAATGCAACGGGTTGGGAGATATGACCTTAATAAGAAGTGATTAGGCCACAAGTGCTCCTCCCTCATGAATGAATGAATGAATGCTGCTATCACAGGAGTAGGTTTGTTGTAAATGGACCAGTTTGATTCCTTTCTCAATCTCTGTCTCTCCCCTCACCCCCACCTCTCTCACCCCCTCCCCTTTTAGTGTGCAATAATGCAACAGAAATGCCACTCATCAGATGCTGGCCACTACATCATAGACTTATGAACTTTCACAACTGTAAGGCAATAAGTTTCGGATCTTTATCAATTACCCAGCCTCAGACATCATGTCATAGCAGCATAAAATGAACTAACACATCAGAATTCATGAAGCCAAAAATGATAGATTTGAACTGACAAACTTGACCTAATTAACATTATAGATCACTTCACTGGATAACTACAGAATACACATTCAAGTACTCAGTGAATATTCAGAAAGATAGACTGTACTTTGAGCCATAGAACAAATCACCACAAATTTTAAAAAGTTGATATTACCCAGGTGTGGTGGCTCAGACCTATAATTCTAGTACTCTGGGAGTCCAAGGCAGGTGGATCGCTCAAGCTCTGGAGTTTCAGACCAGCCTGAGCAAGAGAGAGACCCTGTCTCTACTAAAAATATCCAGGCATTCTGTCAGGTGCCTACAGTCCCAGCTACTTGGGAGACTAAGGAAGGGAGATCTTTTGAGCCCAAGAGTTGAGGTTGTTATGAGTTATGATACCATAGTACTCTACCCAGGGCAACTGAGTGAGACTGTCTCAAAAAAAAAAAAAAAAAAAAAAAGACATCCTGCCTTTAAAACATTTAAAAAATAAACATAAAAAATTAAAATCATACTAAGTATGCTCCTTTATCACAAGAGAATTAAACTAGAAATGAATAACAAAGATATATGTAAATCTCCAAATATTGGAAATCAAAAACTTCTAAAGTCATAGAAGTCAGAAGATAGAAAACATTTTGAAGTGAGCAAAAATAAAAAATATGACATCAAAATGTGCACTATGCAATTTCATTGGTGCTTAGAGAAATCTATATCATTAAATGATAATATTAAAGAAAAAAATGTCAATTGTCTAAATTTCTACCATAAGTGGTGACAAAAAGAAGAACAAAGTAAAAGCAAGGCAAGCAGAGAGAAGGAAATATTAAAGGTAAGAGCAGAAATCAATGAAATTTTATTTTTAAATAGAGAAAATCAATGCCACCAAAATCTGGGTTTTTAAAATATCCATATAATTGATAAACTTCTAGCCAGACTAACAAGGAAAACAAAGAAAGAAAACAAAACAGTGCCAGACAGCTGGGACAACCTAAGACAGGATATGGAGAGGCTGCATGGTGGATTACATTCATAGTACCCAAGGACGGGTAAGATTACTTTGCTTTCAGTCAACCTAAGACAGGGACCAAACCATTGATGTTTGTATCCCCATGACGGGTAAGACTGAAGCTGTAAGAGCAGGCAACCTAAGACAGGGGCTATGTTTTTCCGCCATACAAAAAACAAAAGAGGGAATTGTTGGGCCCTGCCATGTGCCTGAGGCCTAGTGCAACTTCCCGAGCCTGAATGGAAGTAGATCCATCAAGCTACTTCTGCGTAGCAATGACTCAGAAAGGCCTGGCCTGAAACTGCCTCTACCTAGATACAGCCAATGTGGTACTATGCCATTGGCCCAACCCTGTCACGCACCTCATCCCCTGCCTTCTTTCCCCACACCTTCCCCACCCTCTATATAATTGGCTGCTTGACACAATAAAGTTGAGTTCCTGCTTAAAGAAAAAAAAAAAAAAAGAAAGAAAGAAATGAAATCAGAAAGGAAGAGCAAAGAGAGGGAAGGAGGGAGGGGGAGTGGGGCTTTGGTGTGTGCCACACCTTTTGGGCACAAGACACGACTCTAAGAGGGATTTTACCTAAAAAATGCAATCAGTGTAACCTGGTTTATTGTACCCTCAATGAATCCCCAACAATAAAAAATAAAGAAAAAATAAATAAATAAACAGTGCCAGATATAAGAAAGGACATCTCTAGAAATTCTACAGACATCAAAAGGATAAGACAATATTACAAACTTGACAGTTTACATGAAATAGACAAGTTTCTTGAAAGATAAAAACTGCAAAGCTCACTCAATAATATATAACATGAAAGTCTTACATCTGAGATCTAAAGAAGCTGTAAGATTTAGCAATCACATCTACACAAGAGGAATGAAAGCATATAGGTGAATTTTTATAGCAGCTTCATTCATAATTACACACACATGAAATGGAAATAATACAACATGTCTCCAAGATAGCAATGAATAAACAAATTTTGGAAGATGCTTACAAAGGGGTCCTACTCAGCAACAGAAAAGAAGGTGCTACTTTTATGTGTTTGAAATCAAACACATAATGCTAAGTAAAATCTAAGTTCTCTGTAATTCCATTTGTATGTCCTTCTGCAAAAGGCAAAACTATGGAAACACAGAATATATTTGTGGTTACCAGGGGCTTCCAGTTGGGAAAGGGGTTCACTACAAAAGGGCCTAAGAGAACTTGCAGGAATAGTAGAAATGTTCCATATCTTCATTGTAGTGGTAGTCACATGACTGTATGCATTTGTCAAAACTCACCCAACTAAGTTCTAGAAAAAGGCCAATTTTACTGAATACAATATATACCTTAACACGCCTGACTTTTCAAAATTAAAAATAAAACAGATGAATTCCTCTCTAGAAAAATATTCATTATTTCTTATCAGAAATGACAAAGGAGATGTAACCTTAGAAATGGAAGGGTTTTTTTTTTTTTTTGTAAAGAGGACATTGTGCTACTCAATGACAATGAAATTATTTAAAGGGAAATTACAATTTCCTCATAAAATATGAATTACTAAAGTTGACCTGAAGAGTAGAAAACCTGAAAAAAGTAAAAGATTAATCATAGATGATATTAGAAAAGTAATCGATGCTCTAACAATTACTCAACATCAAGCCACAAACTGTGGTATATGTACGCCATGGAATACTATGCAGCCATTAAAGAAGGTGGAGACTTTACATCTTTTACATTTACTTCGATGGAGTTGAAATACATTCTTCTTAGTAAAGTACCACAAGAATGGAAAGATGAATGTCCAATGTACTCCATACTAATATGAAATCAATATATAAACAATTACATGTTCCTAAGAACAATAGAACACTATTATAGTCCAGTTCAGGGGTAGAGGGAAACAGGAGGGGGGAGGATGGATGGCAGAGGGTGGGAACGCATGAGGCAGGATCTCACCTAATGTGCACATTGTGAGGGTGTATCACCCGCCCCCCAAGTGAGGGGCTCTTCTACAAATGGAACTTTGCCCTGGAAGTGAGAACAATGTAACCTAAATATTGTACCCTCATATTAATTTGAATAAAGTTTTTTAAAAAAGAGTAGAAAACCTTTAAAAAAGTAAAAGATTAACCAGGGATATTAGAAAAGTAATTGATGCTCTAACAATTATGCAACATCAAGCCACAATAGTCTTACAATTAAATTCCACCAAACATTTAAAAAGCAGGTGCTTGCTATATATTTAAATCACTTAAGATGATCCAAATTATGAAAAATCCCCTGTGAACTTGTCTGGCATAAGTTTTATTCTAAACCCTGATAAAGATAGAATCAAAAATCTCTATAGCAATTCCATCATTTGTAAATTAAGCCCAGCATTATTTAAAAATAAATAAATAAATAAATAAATAAATAAATAAATAAATAAATAGATGACAGAGATAGATACAAAAAGCACCATTACCAGGTAGGGTTTATTCCAGACATGGGAAGATGTTCCAATAGTGGGAAACCCTATCAGCATAATTATTTTTTAAAAAAGAAAAGAAAAAGCATAAATAATATTAATAGATTTTTCAAAAGAAATCTGATAAATTATAAATGTTTCAACATAATAACTAAGAACATGCCAGGAAGGCTATGTCAACCAGTGTCATGAAAATGCGTCAAATGGTCTATAAAACCAGTGTATGGTGCCCCATGATCGCATTAATGTACACAGCTACGATTTAATAATAAATAAATCTGATAAATTTTAGCAACCACTCATAATAAACATTTTAGTTAAATAGAAATAAAAGAAAACTACTTTAAGAAAATAGACCCCACTTCCATATGCCAACAGCAAGCATAATTTTAAGTGAAGCAATTCCAAAATACTCCCTTTCAAATTGAGGGCAAAAATAAGGAATGCTCAGTTTTAGCAGTGCCACTCAACATTGTTCTGTAGGTTATTGTAAATGAAACAAGTAGAATAATCTGGAAAAAAATGAAAAGCAAGATCAAAATTATCTTCATTGGTGGGAATAACTAGATAAAGTTAATTTAGAAAATGAGTCAATAATTAACAATCAAGAAAGAGAATAGAGAGAGAACTTGCCATATGATATATTAAAATGCACTGGAAAGAACCTCTCATGAAAGTAGTAGGACAGTGGCATAGGAATAGTAAAAGAGATCAGTCAAATCATTTTTGAAAGTAGAAGAAACTTTAGGAGAAAGTTTTGTACAAATAAGGGGTAGGGGAGAATTTCCTAAACTAAAGAGTGAGATGTGTTTGGCTACTTGTAAAGTGAAATACACATTCATTTGTTGGAACTACCATATCTATTCTAGTCTAAGAGTTCTTACAAAGAAGTTTTTAAAACTTTCAGAGTACCTTCACTGCTGAATTTGAAGCATCTACCACTGAGCCCGGTCCCTACTAGCCCTAGGGACCTATTTATGCAACATGGAAAAAGATAATGCAAAGAATGGAATGCGTACATACTTCAAAAAGAGAAAATCTAAAAAGTCAATAAATATTGGAAAAATGCTCAACCTCTCTAGCTGCCATAAAATTCTAAAAGAAGAAACAAGCCATGCAATTTGCTATCCAAAGGATTAACTTAAATTAATAGAAACAATAATACCCAACATTTATCAAGATTCTGGGCACTCTAATAACGCTTCACCGGGGGAGGATGACTTGCCATAATATTTTGGGAAAGTAAACTGTCAATATTTGTTAAATTTGCGAAACATGTCAAAACACAAGACATTCCCATTTTTTTGGAACCTGTTATATAGGACAGGAATTGGCAAAATTTTCCTGTAAAGTGCTAAATAGTAAACATTTTAGATACTGAGGGCTACATATGGTCTCTGTCACATAGTTTGTTTGTTTTTTTTGTTTTTTTTTTTACAAAACATAAAAATATAAAAACCATTCTTAGCCACTCAGGTTGTACAAAAACAGGCAACAGGCCAGACTTGGTCCACAGACCTTGGCATTCCAATACCTTCTAGAAAATAAAATACCACTTCTTAAGGACTTATGTAAAAAGATGTCAACTATAGTAGCAAAAAACTGGAAACAACATAAATGTAAATCAACTGGGGTAAGGTTAGTTATATTGTCATTTATCCATACCACAAAATATTTACACAGCTGTTAAAAAGTTATGAAAGCAAGCTGCAGGCATTATCAAAGGTGTGGTGACCTAAGTAAAAATGCAAACAGCAATAACCAAGAGCCCTCATATGGAACTGCAGGCAGCTTTGTTGTACACGGGAATGCTCTAGTGGACGGAATGTAGGAGGGCTCCGTTATCCCCAGCTCTTGGTGTTCACACCCTTGTACAAGGCCCTCCTCCTGAGTGTACACAGGACCAGCAGCTTGCTTTTAACCAACGTAATATGGAAAAGGAGATGGGATGCTGCTCTTGTGATGTTACATCATGATATATTTATATAAAATTCCATCTTGCTACCACACACTAGAGTGACTTGCATTGCTAGCCTTGAACAAGTGGCCACATCATGAGGACCATGTGACAGCAAACTCTCAATGGCCTCTGGAACTTGAAGGCAGCCTCCAAGCAACAGATAGCAAGTAACTAGCATTTCTACAGCCACAGCCACAAGAAAATTAATTCTGCCAACTATCTGAGTGAGCTTGGAATCAGGCTCTCCCCCAGTTGAGCCTCAAATGAGAAGGCAGCCCAGCTGACACCCTGGTGGCGGCCTTGTGAGAACTTTAACGTTAGACCTAGCTAAACTGTGCCCGGATTCCTGACCCACAGAAGTTGTGAGATAGTAAATATGTACTGTTTTAAGCCAGTAAATTTGTGATAATTTATAATACAGCAATACATAACTAATATATATGGTTAGTTATATTTGTCTGTTTTTACATGAGTCTGGAGTAAGTTATAAAGAACACCCACAAAGCCCTTAACAATGGCTTTCTATATAGAGTAGGAAAGGAGGTGTGTGGATAGTTTACTCTTCCTTTTCACATCTTTGGTTTCATCAGTTACAAGAAACATATTTACTTAATTATTTTAATTAAAGTGGAAAAAAACCTCAAAAATTTTGGCAGAAGAAAACAAGCCCTGTTGTAAGTCTTGCACTTGGAGTGACAGAATATAAACTCCGATAAGCATTTTTTTAATGTAGATAATATATTTAAATAAGACAAGGATTCTGCATATTTTAGTTTTCTATTCGTTGCTGTTCAACATAGACAATATCAGGTTTTATATACTTTCTGAATAAAGCATGATTTTCTCCTATTCCCGTTTGCTTTTACTTCCAAAGAATGGAAGAGAGAGAAGATAAGGTCTGGTGAAGAAAGCAGTCTACAGTTGGAAAATTTGGAGTAGACAGATCTGAATGGAGTTGGGTATGTAGCCTTTCTGTGAGCCACTCTTTTGGCAGCACCCAGTAAATAAGTTCATGTGGATGATGACAGAGATGAATATCCTCAAGTTTAAATTCTCATACCAGGCTTTGGGGTAAGTCCATCTTGGTGAAGCCAGGTTGAGAAGTGACAAGAATAACTCTAGCTGTCGGCTTGGAACAAGGAGCCCAATTAAGGCTTCTGACTAACCCCAGGACCCCCTGGGAATTGGTGCAGACAAGAGAAAGGAGGGAGGTGGCCAAATTGCAGCATCTGTTATCAGTTGCCTCTTGCTCCCTCCCTGCATTCCAGACCTGGCACTCCGGACATCCTGAAATGGAGAAGGCTGCTGCTAGAGGTATGTTTGAAACTTTCAAATGATTGACTGCAAGCAGAAATGCCAGGGCATGAACCTTCAACCTCAGAGTTCACGGGGGCCAACCAGCCTGCAGAGCCCAAGCCCTTGATCCCATCAGAAAGGCAGTTCTCATTAAGCAATGCTGCTGGATTTGGTGCCAAAAACATAAGGCCACCTGCTCCCTCCTGAGTTTGATTTCCAGGCCCTGAAATACATGCACTTTTTAAATTTCCAAATCAATTCCTCTTTTCTTGGTGGACTTGAAAGCAATACTAACATTCGCTGAGTAGTACCATTGTCATCACACACAAGGGCATGGGAAATGTCCTGGGCATGGAGTCCATAGGCCTCCCGTTCCCCAAGAGGAACCAACCTAAGAGACTTCTATAATAATCTACAGGCAGCGCTCTGAGCTCTGTCTGAACAACTTCAGAAAGCTACTGCACAGGCCAGCTAGGCTGACCTTCAAAGGTAGCTCATTCTTCCTGAGGGTTTTGCCCTTAAAATCAGGAAACCCTCGGGGACAGCTCTGACTGCAGAAAAATCAACACAGCTCATGACAGCATCCGAGACACAAACGTGAACAATTTTCCTTAATGCTGTCAGACAGAGCTGTCAAAAACAACCCCAAAGTGAAATGACCAGGCTCCATGTTGTAGAAAAATTCCACTGCAGGGAGATTGAAATCATGACACCTTTACAGCTCTGGAAGGAAATGAGATGAATAAGTGTTAAAATGCCCAGGTGAATTGGGGGAAAACAAGGAAGTTGTTCATTCTTTCTAATTATAGTCTGGGTGTCAAGTTTTCATCTTCAATTTAGGCAGGATATTACGAACTCTGCTTATGTATTTTGGGTCTAATGACATTGCCAAGTATAATCTTCTATCCTCATGGACACACAGGACAAGAAAGCCAGGATCTGCTGAACAGGATTTTGTCTTCCTTACCTCACTGCTTCTGTGGACAAAGTCTTTTGATGCCTTATTTTCACCCTTAATCACTCTTTTCCCACCATCTTTTCTCTAGAGCAAGATTTCTCCACCTTGGCACTATGGGTGCTTGGGGCTGTTTGACTCCTTGTGGTAGGATTATCCTGGCCTTTACAGGATACTGAGAAGCATCTTTGGGCTTTATGTACTAAATGCTTGGAGCACCCCCATTGGTGTGCCAGCCAAACATGTCTCCACATGACACGTGGCTCTTATTTGAGAGTTCATCTGCTGACCTAGATGAACGCTTCAATCTTACTATTAATATAACATTTCTTCTCTCCACAGAATCTTCTCATGTCACTATCAATTTCTATCTTTCCTTCTGGGTCACTTGTGAGGTGTCTGACATAGCCATTGTCCAGCTCACTGGTTCAGTGTCCCGGGTGTCCCCAGGGTACTATCTGTAAGGTCAGACAAGGGGAAGGCAGAAATGTAGGAAGAATAAACATCTCCAGCTTCTCACTGGGTCTGGAGGCCACCAATAAACCAATACCTAAGAGATCTGATCTGGGCATATGTGAAATTTTGAGAGAGAAGTCCTTTGGTATAATTCTTTATAGTATGTTTAGATTATTATTGATGTAAAAAGAGATTGAGGTTGCAATGTGTATTTTAAAGATACCTAAAAGGAGCTTAATCTCTCAAAATATTTCTTTGCACTACAAAAATGGATTATTTCTGAACTTTCTTACAGCACAGCAAATACTGGTGGCCCTGCCTTTCAAATTAGATCTTGAAGTGAGACACTGCCTCTGGTCATGGCCACTTCTGTCACACTCTAGCTCTGCTGTTGAGAATGACATTATTAATATTGCTTTTATAATTGCTATGAAGTTCTTCTTCCCAAGGCTAACTTAAGAGAATCATTATGTGTTTGATAATGGCTGGAACATATTCTTCATAGAACATGAGAGGGGGATGTTTTTGAAAGAATGTAAATGAGGGTGAAATGATTAGGTTACATTATTTGTGTTTGTAAGGTGAAGTCCAAAGTGTGGGTTGTAGTCCAGTCCTTCACCCAGGAGGTGTGCCATATACCCCTACACTATATCCAATAGGTGGGAACTTACCAAACCCCCTCCCCACTCCTTGAATTTAATTGAGTTTCTCTCTCCTGTGGGCCTGTAATTATTGATCTACTAATTTCAGATTAGTACCGAGTACATAAGGATGCTTGCTTGTCCATTCTTGAGACTTTAATAAGGAGATTGTTCTTCAAATCCCTCCAGGTTAATACAAGAGATGTAAAGTTTCCATCTTTTTGATAGCTAAATAATATTCCATGGTGTACATATACCACAGTTTATTAATCCACTCATGGGTTGATGGGCACTTTACAATTTTGAATTGAACTGCTATAAACATTTGAGTGCAATGTCCTTATGGTAAAATGATTTGTTTTTCTTCTGGGTAGATAACCTAGTACTGGGATTACAGGATCAAATGGGAAATCTACTTGTAGCTCTTTGAGGATTCTCCATACTTCTTTCCAAAAGGTTGTACTAGTTTGCAATCCCACCAACAGTACATCACTGTATCCCTCTCTCAACACCTTCACCAGCATCTGTAGCTTTGGGACCTGCCATGTGGACTATTCTCATTGATGTTAGGTGATATCTCACATTAGTTCCGATTTGCATTTATCCAATGACTGGAAACGATGAACATCTTTCCGTGTGTTTGTTAGCCATTTGTCTGTCTTCTTGGGGCCAGCATAAGATGAGTGGCATTTCTGTTGCATTATGGCACACTAGAAGGGGAGGGGGGGGAGGGAAAATACAGATGCCTTCTTCTGAGGAATCTCCCTTACCCCTTAGAACATAAGCTCCCTGAGGGTAGAGACTGTGCTTACTTACTCCTTTTTAATATCTCTGGTGCCTTACACCATCCCTGGGCTGTTATATGTCTTCAGAAAATGCTTTCTTAAAAAGGAAGAGAGGAAGGAAGGGAAGAAGGGAGGATGGGTGAGTGAGAGGGAGGGAGGATTCAAGAGAAAAGAAGAAAGAAAAGAATGGGAAAGACAGGAAGGAGAAAGGGAAGAAAATAAGATGAAAGAAAAAAGAAAAGGAAGAAGAGAAGACCTCAACATTACATGTGTATTTTCTACTATTTAGTTGATTCCAACCTCTAAAGAGCCAATACAGCTGATGATTGGCCTAGCCCACTGTCATTTGTTGCCATATAACCCAGAGATTAGTAGCTCTTTGGATATCCAACATCTCATGCAAAACACAGAGAAATCTACATGCTGGTTCAGGTGATCCAAGAGATACAACTGGATGAAAACTGACATCAAGAAAAATAATCAACAATGACGAGTCAAAATATGTTTACCTTTTCAAGTTCTACATTTCCATTAACTTAATATTAGGAAAGAGAACAAAGGTTTCTGCTTTGGAGCCATAAAAGATAAACCAAATGAGAATAAAAGAATAGGCTTTAAAGTCCTCCAATCCATCCTACTATCTTCAAGCAAAACCAGAAAACTTTTTTTTTTCCTTTTCTATAGACTTTTAAAGACAACTTTCCACTTCTTAAAAGGCTCATCACATCAGTTTCAAAGTTAGTTGGTGAGACAAGATGGCGGACTGAAGCCAGCTTTCCACAGAGGCTCCCGTCCAGAAGGAGAGTTAAAAGATCGAAATTTAGTAAGTAACCTAGAGGAATCGAGCTGTACCAAGAGAGAAGGTTGAAGAACGCACATCAACACCACTGAGGCGAGCTGAGACCACAAGGACGCAAACAAAAGGTACAAAATCCATCACCAAGCAGACGGGAGTCCCCCCTCCCCCACGAGTCCGGCTTAAGAGCCCTACAAACAAAAGGGCAGAAATC
>CAUYPK010061202.1:0-11387 GCA_963574355.1 Loris lydekkerianus
TGATTGGTGGGATTACACCTGTGGTGCATCTTACAAGGGTACATGTGAAACTTAGTAAATGTAGAATATAAATGTCTTAACACAATAACTAAGAAAATGCCAGGAAGGCTATGTTAACCAGTGTGATGAAAATGTGTCAAACTGTCTATAAAACCAGTGTATGGTACCCCACAATTGCATTAATGTACACAGCTATGATTTAATAATAAAAAAAAGTCAAAAAAAAAAAAAAAGATTGGCTGAGTTGACCCTTACGCAGGACTTCCTACTTTCTTTGGGGAGTCAGTTTTTAGTATAGTGGTCCAAAATACATAACTAGATAACACTGTTCCTTTCCCCCTCATTTTATTTATTTATTGTAATTTAAATTTTAAAAATGTATTTATTTACTGATTATAGCATAATGTTTTGAAATAAGTATGTACTGTAGAATGACGAAATGGGCCTATTAACCTACGCATTACTTCACATTATTTATCTTTTTTTTTGGAGTAATAACACTTAACATCCACTCATTTAGCAAATTTAAGAATATAATACATTGTAAATAACTATAAACACTGTTTCCTATTGCACATAGTTAAGTAGTTAAAAGGTAACGGGGCTCTGGTTATAGATGGTATTACCTAAAAATATGGGGTCTCTTCTAGTTTCATGGAGTTCACAGATCTGACTTCGCATTTACATTTGCAAAATGAGTTCCATGGTTATGACACTAACAAATGTAAGTTGTATTAAAACTATGTACCACTTTGCTAAGACCAAGATGACATCATGTTAGCATGACACAGAGATGGAAAAGCAAAGAAAAATAGTGAGACATTAAATAGAAAAGTAAAGGATATTAACAATTTGGGGTATTTATATGTCTGTAGGAATTTAGAAAAGATACATCACAGAGTATTTTGAAGTTTTCGAGATATCAGACCAGTTATAGTAATACCATAATTTAACTAAGTGTCAGAGGACCAGTTTTCAGAATAGCCCTCCCATGAATTTATACTGCGCTGAGCTATGTGCATATTCATCTAAGATATAAAACAAAAACCCAGTACATGTCTAAGGTCCATTTTTTAAATCTAAAATTTTGGATTTTTAACAAAAATTGATACCATTCACTTGCAACAAAAAATTTTTTTCTATGACATTCTCATTCTACTGTGGAGAAAAAAAATTATCGAGGACATAGACATTGTGGATATAACAGTTTCAAACAAGGACAGGGTTCCAGCTCTTAGGCAGCTTATAATTCAAATTAGAAGCATAAATGCATAGCTAATTATCCAATTATGATATAATTATGGGAGTGCTCTTTATTCATCCTCATCCAACAAGTATACATTGTCTATTATGTGCCAGACTCTGTGGTAGGTGCTGTATTTAAAATGATAAGCCAAAACAAACAAAACAGGCATGGGTTCTTGTTTTCATTGAGTGCAAAGATTACTGAAGGAGAAGTATGTTATCCAGCTCATTACACAAATAAACACAAAAATGCAAACTGAGGCAAGGGTTATAAATAAATAAAAAGAACATCATTTATGAAGGTGTGTTGACAAGAACAAAAATAAGACTGATAAAATCACCGGTGCTCATAGCGTTTTGTGAAAGAAGTGACACAGACGTTAATTATATATTAATAAGGCAAGGTAGGGCAATTATAAGAATATTTACATGGTTCCTTCTCTTTACATCCACACCAGCATCTGTTGTTTTAGGATTTTTTTGACAAAAGTCATTCTGGCTAGAGTTAGGTGATATCTCATTGTGGTTTTGCTTTGCACTTCCCTCATAAGTAGATATGTAGAATATTTTTTCACAAGTTCACTGGCCATTTAGTCTATCTTCCTTTGCAAGTCTCCTTTTGCCCACTTTCTCATGAGGTTTTTTTCTTCCATGTTCACTTGAACTCTTTATAGATTCTGGTTACAGTCGTTGATTGAACGTGTAGCATGTCAGTATTTTTTTTTCATTCCATAGATTTGTCTATTTGCTCTATTGTTTCCTTGGCTGTGCCAAAGCTTTTAAATTTAATAAGATCACATTTATTAATTTTTGTTGTTGCTATGATTGCCTTTTGGGATCTTCATAAATTCTTTGTCTAGGATGATGTCTACAAGAGTTTTTCCAACATTTTCTTCTAGAGTTCTTATAGTTTCATGCTGTATGTTTAAGTCTGCTATCCATCCGGAGTTAAGTTTTATGAGTCATGATAGGTACAGATCCTGTTTCCATCTTCTACATATGGCTATCCAATCTTGCCAGCACCATTTATCAAATAGGGATTCTTTTCTACAGTGCATTTTATTGTCTGCTTTTTTCATAGATCAGACAGCAATATGAGGATGGTTTTATATCTGGGTTTTCTGTTCTGATCTGTGTTGGTTTATGTCTCTGTTCTTGTGTCAGTACCATGCTACGTTGGTTACTTATAAACTCTTGGTGGGACTACAGACTAGTATAAGCTCTAGGAAAAGTTGTATGTCGATATCTCAAAGCACTAAAAGGAACCCTTCCTTTTGTTCCAGTAATCCCATTATTGGGTATTCACCCAAAGGGGTAAAAAAGTCATTGTATCAAAAAGACATGTATGCACACATGTTTATTGCAGCACAATTCATAATCACAAAGTCATAGAACCAACCCAATGGCCCATCACTGTATGTGTGGATTAAGAAAAGGTGGTATAAGTACTACTCAGCCATAAAAACATAGTGAACTATTACCTATTGTAACAAACTGGATGAAAGTGGAGACCATTCTTCTAAGTGAAGTTTTCTAAAAGTGAAGAATCACACACCACCTGTACCCATTAATTAATTGGAAGCAATCAATTAACACTCATGTACACATTTGGTCGTTAACACTCAGTGGAAAATAAGCAGATGGGAGGGGTGAAGTGGGAAGGGGTAAATCCACACATAGTGAGCACACTGCACCTGATCTAGGTGAGGGGCACACTTAGAACCTGGACTTAAACTATACAAAAGCAATTCGTGTAACCAAAACATTTTTACCCATGCAATATTTTGAAATACAAATAAATAAATAAAAATAAAAAGTAAAAATTAAAAAAAAAAAGAATATCTGAAAGAACATGAGCAAAGACATTGCAATGACCAGTTACACAGTACAGTGATGGCACTGATAAAATGGCCTGAGAGGTGAAGGGGGAATAAGAGGAAAGATAGTAGAAGATACCAGACAGTAAACCAAGTAGCCGTTAGTGTACAGCATTGGGAAACAGTGACTTTAAATCAGAGATAAAATAAATAGAAATACAAAGAACATTCCTGGAAGAAAACATAGTTTTTTAAAATATTTGAAGTAGAGACTAATAAAGAACATTGTGTTTATACACAAAATCACTGCAATGTATATAGAGAAGTTCTTAACCAGGACAACTTTGCCCCTTAGGGGACATCCAGAAATGTCTGGGATCCTTGGTAATCACTAGGGGGATGGCGTCTGGCAAGTAGAGGGCAGAGAGACTTCTAAATAATGTAAGAAACATCTCACCACATGAATCATCAGGATTTCAAGATGGTAAAACTACTGTGATCTAGTATGCTGAGAATGAAAGGAATATGAATAGAAAATGCAGGTGGAGAGTCAGATAGTAACCACATCACTTTAGAACTTGTGTTGGGGAAAACCACTAAAGAATATGACACAAAGGAGTGACATAGTCAGAATTACATTTCTAAAAGATTACTTTAACATGGAAAATGGACTTCAGCAAAAGTAGGGAACACAGAAATCCTTACAGGTTGTTTTTTTGTCATTCAAATAACAAATAATGATGCATTGATCAAAATGAGTATTAGTGGATAAGGAGGAACGTGGTCAGAATGAAGAGGTGTTTAAGAATGTGATTTATTGTATGTGAGTATAAAGGAAAATGAATGACTTCCACATTGACTGGAACGTCTGGATCAGCTGACCCTGCTGGAAGTGGCAGTTCTGGGAGCCTTGTACACATACAAGCTGCAGGGACTCTCCACTCACATCCTCCTCCCAAACATCAGGGTAGAAAGAAAGAGAATAAAATAACATTTTGTCAGGTCACATGTGGAAATCCTGACATAAATAATTCAGCTTGATTAAGTTGTCCCTTTTTGGACTTCAAGAGACAGAGATTCACGAATCTTCAGAAAGAGAATTAATTCAGATGTGAAGAAATTGATAAAAGCACCTAGTTTTCCCTGATTCTATTTACATAAACTTGTTTGCTGTACCCACAACTCTCACATTTTCATGTCAACAATTTAATTACTTAATAAGGCAAACATTTCGATATCTATAAATTTCAAACCCAAATATCCAGGAAAGATAATTGGGAATCAATTACTCCTCTCTTTATCAATTGTGGCTAGAATAGCTGGATCATGTACACAAGATATAATTGCTATCGTCCAAACCCATTGGTGTCAAGGTAGGTAGAATAAGGAAAGATTCTGGGCTGATCAGGCTGCACGGAATTATCCAACATAATGTACTTCATTGGTTGCAGAGTCAAATTTTTTTTTTAGTTCTGGAGGTAAGTTGAATTTAATATAATTGAATTATGCCTTGTACAATGAAAAATGTACTCTCTCCTCTGTAATGTAATTTCCAGACATTTTATGTAGATATAAGGCCATAAGCCCATTGTATTCAAATCACATCTTCCCTTCTAAGTTCCCTTTTTTTTTTTTTTTCTAGTTGATAGGATTCAGTAACTGTTACACTTAAGCATATTTTAAAAACTGTTGTGTATCAGACTTCTGTAAATGTCCACTATCCCTGCTTTTGATGAAGCAATTACTTCTGTGAAGACACCAGCCAGCTACGTGGTGGTGTGATAGGACAGCACACAGACAACATGCACGCTAAGAATGAGTAATCAGAAAAGACTGGGTAGCATTTCTGTTTCTCAACTCTATATTGCAAGGAGAAGGAATATCTTTGGCTTGGTTCAGTTGTTCCTGCCTGAAACAGCAGTAGACTGTGTCCCACAGCATATCAAGGACTTCTGAAGGTTCCCCATTTGGGAAGCAGTGATCAGGGGAATAGGAACAATACATTTCTTGGATAAAACTAATCATTAACTAGGAAGGCATTCAAGAATAATTCTTGAATACACCACGATTTGAGAAACGTTGCATCATTTTATTTTAATATGCATACAATGTTATGTTTCTTACATTAAATATTAAAGTATGTTTTCTTCCTAAACAAGTAAATACTGACTGTGACATATAAATGAAAATATTTTCAAAACTTGATGTAGCACGCACACTTCTTCACCCATATACACTCGTGTGAGTGCACATACATGTTACCATAACGATAAATGCCTGCTGTGGCCATTTGCTCAATGTTCTTCTTTTTTAAATGGTGTACACCATGCAGAATTTTTGGAAGCTTCTGATTTCAGAAAAACTAAACACTTGCTGGTAATACCTATGTTTCTGATCCATGGGAATTTTAGCCTTCTATTGTGATAAATAAATAAATGAAATCTAGGAGACTACACTACTTCTATTTTTATTTTTTGATTGCAATATTTTTAATAGATTTAATGTATGCTTCTATGAATATCATATTTAAGAGTGAATTTGAAGTAAAAAATTTACTTTAAAATACTGAATTTAAACTTTTTGGCTGTGTGATCATGGATGGCAAACATTTTAAGTCTTGCTGCCTGTGTTTAGAAATGTCTTGAAATAATTATACAAGCCTTAAAAAACTTTTGGGGAAATTCAACAAATTAGTGTCTTAAAAAGAGATTAACACAAAGTCTAACTTATAGTAAATGCTTAGGAATTTATAAGTGTATTATTATCATGAATTATGAATAAAAATAAATAGTAATTTCAAGATATATGTACATTAATGCCTAAAGAAAATAGCATTTTCAGGCAGAGACTGTATCACCTTAATGTTTTTATCAATAAAAACTTATTTTCAGAGTTAAAAAAACCTCGATTTTAACAATTGTATTAGAGTCTCCTTTTTTGTGAAAACTTTGCCATATTTACAGATAAAAATGAAATCTATTATGTGTATTGCCAAAAATGCAATAATCATATAATTGTATATTTTTAATTCTAAAAAGATTTCTGGGTGTTGTGCTTTGCCATTATCATTAGGTAAGACAATAGCTAATGATGTATGTTAGGAATCTTCAAGAGAAATGAATCAGTGTAAATACAAAGGGTATTTTGCAAGCTGGATCTTTGGCACTCTTGTTTTATCATTTTTATTTGTATCATTTTATGCCCATGCATATATCAATAATTCAAAAATAGTTCAGACACCTGGAAATTTTCAGGTTTCATAAAACTAACAGCTTTGTGCATGTTGGTAACACAATTTTATAATAATCTGCTATAAATTTGCTTACAGATGTCCCAGTTAAAGGAGTAATGAGCTGTTGAAAGTTTTAATTTCACCATGCACATTGTATTTATTGAAGTGTTTTACTAATTGAATGAGTTGTTTTGTTTAGATTATATCCAACTTTGGTCTAATTGTATTTAAATACATATTTAATTTAATTGGCTTCCAGCAGTCAGTTAAATTTACATTCTGTAAAGTCCAATTAAACCTTTTATGTCATAAAAGCACAGCAAACACAATTTATCAAATTGCTTCTAGCTTGAAAGAGTTAATATAATTTTCTTACTTCATTGCTTTATCCAGAATTTTATTTTGAACTGAGTTTTTGTTTATGTTGTCATTACTGTTGTTTTTTTGTTGTTGTTTGTTTGTTTGTTTGTTTTTGAGACAGAGTCTCACTATGTCACACTCAGTAGAGTGCTGTGGCATCACTGTTCACAGCAAACTCAAACTGTTGGGCTTGACTGATTCTCTTGCCTCAGCCTCCCAAGTAGCTGGGACTAGGGGCTCCTGACACAAGGCCTGGCTATTTGTTGTTGTTGTTATTGCAGTTGTCATTGTTGTTTAGCTGGCCCAGGACAGGTTTGAACCTGCCACCCTTGCTGCATGTGGCTGGCACCATAACCACTGTGCTATGGGTGCCAACCCATCATTACTGTTTTTTAACTAAATTTATTTTTATTTTTATTTTTTTTTTATTATAGACAAAAATATGCACCATAGATGTGGCCCAACCCATTACCCTCCCTCCACCTAAACCTCCCCCCTCCCTTCCCCTTCCTTGGTCCTTTCCCCAAAGTTTGTGGTATAGTTGGGTTATAGCCTTCATGTGAAAGCTATAGTTTAGCTTAATAGTAGGGCTGAGTACATTGGATACTTTTTCTTCCATTCCTGGGATACTTCGCTAAGGAGAATAAGTTCCAGCTCCATCCATGTAAACATGAAAGAGGCAAAGTCTCCATCTTTCTTTAATGCAGCCAATTCTTTTTGTTGGCCCCTGTTCTGGTGCTTTGCAAGAGTGGTCTTGATTATACAGACCAGTTTACAAGATGTTCTAACAGGTGAGAACCTTTTTAGCATTCATGAACCATTCATGAACCACATGCCCACCTCAAGTCAACACAATTGAGTGCTTAAAATGTGACTGGCTTCAGTAGCCATATGAAATAAAGCCACTTCTGTTTTCCTGAGATGTTCAGACCACACAGCTCTCCCTTGCCCTCTGCCTTCAATCCTCCACCTGGCGCTGGCTCCTCGTTTCCTACTCTCTCCCTCCATCTTCCCCTACCCTCAGGCTAACCTGAAGTCTCAGCTCTGAAGTTTGTCCTGCACCATCACCCTTAGGTTGGCTCCTAAAATCCCCTTACAAAGAGGCACTGGCATGGGATGTGGAAGGCAGAAGTGAGGCAGCCGCGGCTACTGGCTGAAGGTCATCAAGGTCAGATGTAGTGACTGAAAGTGGCCGGGGGGGCAGCAGCCTCCTGCCTGCCCTCCCTCTCCTCTCCTCTGTCAGTGCATCTTCCTGACTGCCCACCTTGCTAGCTGAGGACAGCCCCAGACCCACCCAGGACCCTCGCTGGCAGACCCACACAGACGCTCACAGACCTCCCGTGGCTCTTTCTCAAAGTCCCACTTTGGAATCTAGACATGCTTGGCTTCTCAGATAGATTTGGATGCTGTCCCCTCTGACCTTCCTGGACCGTCACCTCCCCAGCTCCTCTCATAATTGAGTTAGCATTAATGCCTATCACAAACCCCTCATCTCTGGGTGAATAGTCGGCGTTTCCCGACATGCTGGGTCATGCCTGATTCATCCTGTTATCTGGTGCCCAAAAGAGGCCTGTAATACAGACCTGAGTGATAAATATTTGCTACGTCAACATTCAAATGAGACACCTTTTTTCCTGGACTATGAAGTGACATGAAATCAGAGTGAAAGATGGGGTGGCCCTTACCCATAAGGGAGGGTTATTGATGCCCATAGTCCGTGCAGCCCCTCATTAGCTCAATGCACTGGTTCAAGCCTGGGGGCCGTGTTTGCTGCTACTGTGCAGCCCTTGGTACCATTAAAATCTCAGGCTCACAGGCTCCAGGCCACAGCACTGCTGCCGGCAGCATCCCTTTCCCCATCTCCCTCCAACCCCCACCCACCTCCATTTCTGTGCTTTGCAGGCCTTTATCTCTCTTGCTCAGGGCCAGCAGAAATCACACCGTTCTCATGTGCCAGACTGGAACTCTAAAAAGAACTGTGTCTGAACCGTCGCCTTTAAAGGTGCCTGGCTGGCATCACGGAGCAGCACATCAGCTGAAAAATGGGCAACCTTCATCTGGGCACACATTCCTCATTCAGCGAGTGCACCCCAGCAACTCCCATCTGGAGTTTTTAACAGAACGATTTTGTAGCATTTCCATTTATTACACATTTAATTGCCTTTTAATTGGTGCAGCTGTTTCATCATGCTTGAGGCATCTCGGAACTATCTTCCTTAGAACCCATTTCAGGCTTACTTCCTGCCTGGATTACACTATTGTCAGTCAAAACTTTGTGCTTGGGCCTCCCAAGTTTAATCAAAGATGTACTGTCTAGTATAAAAGCCTCTAATAGCCATATTTTATTTAGGCAGTCGGGAAAGAACAGCACAAAAAATTGGAGGTCATCTCAAGAACTAGAACTACCATTATCCTGTACCAAGTCATGTCAACATGTAAATAATCACCAGTGGGTCTTGGAGTCCAGCATCTTGAAGGTCTAAATCCATTATTATCAAGCCATATGTCTAGGATTGAACATATACTAATTTTATGGAATTTGGGCAATTATGTCAATTACTTAAGCCCCTGTAACCACAGCCGAGCTTTTTAATCACAGCCACATCCACACAGACCCCTCTCAGTTAACACCAGGAGGATCAAGCTAGTTCTCTTTGGAGTGAAGAGATCTTTCTGAATGCTAACTTTGAAGTCAGACAAGAGGATATTTGTAGGTCCCAGTTCAGTAAGAAAGATAACAGTGGTCAGAATGCAGGATCTCTTGCACAGCTTCTGAGGCAACCTCCTCCCTATCCCTACCATCAGCACCATTCTCCTGGCCTTACCTCTGACTCAAAACCAGTTCTGACTTTTTAACAGTGCGGGTTGGCGCCAAACACTTCCCTCCTTGTTCTAGTTACACCAGTGACTTTAGATCTCAAGCACTTAGTATGCATCAGTTCCACTGTAAAGTATCTTCCCATGTATGGCATCTTCCAAACCACCTAAGACATAGGTAGTATGACTGTGTCCATTTTAGAGATAAGAAAATAGACACAGAGAGAATGTAAGTAACTTTCCCAGAGTCATAGAGAAGTAAATGGTGGGGCAAGATCAAAATCCAAGCAGTGTAGCTTTAGAGCCCATGCTCCTAACCCTCATTCCATGGGCTGAGAACCCTGAGGAAAAAAGTGGACCTTGGGGATCGGGCCTTCTGCCTGCCCAGGTTGTGATGGGCTCTCACCAGGTGGGCTCCAGCACTGCCCTGCTGTCCCCCAGTGCTTCCAGCTGGTGCTGGGCCAGCAGGATTGTTTCTCTGCCTGGCAAGCAACTTTCTGTCTGTAACAATGTGAGAGAATGAGAAGGACATTAGCTAGAAAATTCTTCTGTAATCTGTTTCCAATCTTGGCACCAGATCCTCCCCCACCACACTCACTCCCTGCCTCCCAGTCCCCTAATACATACTCTGGAACCCAATCACCATCTTCCTCTCCAGTATTGTTATTTTTTTTGTTTTTGTTTTTTGTCATGTTATTAGATGTTTCAAACATGTTTATGTGAATCTCGGGGGCTGGTTCAGAGGAGAGAGCCAACATCTCATATTAGGTCACCATCCAGTCAGGAAACATCTGTATATGTAATTTCCGAAGTCATTTATTCACTAACCCAAAGAACATCTAGCTCCATGAATATTGACCTCCACTCTTCACCACTTCCTTCCAGCTCACATTCAATCCCCAAAATCAACACAGGATTTCTATTATTTTATTAGTCTTTAAAACTTCTTGGTCTCCTGCAAAAATGGATCTCTCTGCACACCCACATACATACAAACACCAGGTTTAAGGCTACATCTAACTTTATAACTGGCAAAGTTTTGGTCTCTCCTACCTCAGATAATTGACTGTCTCCTTCTTGACACTGATATTTAACTCCTGATGCTTTCACCATTTTTAGTGTTATTTTAAAATTTTAAAAAAAAAAGTAGGCATCTGGATATTTCTCCAGCCACACAGCCCTTCTACATATGTCCAGGACTGCTCCTGTGGACCAGGCTAAGCGTGATGGTTTTATTCTCACCACTCACCTGGATAGTGGCCTTCAAACTTTAGTTCAAATGACCTGCCCTCACTGCTCAGCCCAAAGTGGTCTCTCTGAACTTACACAGCACAGAGGCTACAAAGGTCTCATACATGTAGGGTTTGCTCTTCTTTTCTGTGTCTACATTCAAGTTCTCTAAAATGCCTCCTGGGCTATCTATAGTCGCTTCCAACGCTAAACCCAAGGCTAAAGGTCAAGACATTTGCATTCTGACTTTCCCCCGTCTCAGCAGATATCCCCTATTCTTTTCCAATTTATCCCAACATACACGAGCATTTAGATACAAAAATAAACTTTTCAGCATTAGAAATTGAATTATGCAACATGGTACCATGCCATTGGCCCAACCCTGTCACGCACCTCATCCCCCACCTTCTTTCCCCACCCCTTCCCCACGCTGTATATAAGCGGCTGCTGGACGCAATAAAGTTGAGTTCCTGCTTTAAAAAAAAAAAAAGAAAGAAATGAAATCAAAAAGGAAGAGCAAAGAGAGGGAAGGAGGGAGGGGAATGGGGCTTTGGTGTGTGCCACACCTTTTGGGCGCAAGACACGATTGTAAGAGGGACTTTACCTAAAAAATGCAATCAGTGTAACCTGGTTTATTGTACCCTCAATGAATCTCCAACAATAAAAAATAAAGAAATGAAAAAAAA